>BLAZ01000045.1:431935-434435 GCA_014633955.1 Acropora tenuis | reverse complement strand
ACAGGAAGCCATAGTATGCAAGGTTGCATGCTGCCCAGAACATACAGTGGTCAGGAGCAGATAGGTCTAGAAACTAAGATAACCATCATAAGCTCATCTGTGATTTGTAGGCATGAATATGAAGAGGAGCCCTGAGTGCGCTTAATTCCCTGAACCACTTGCTGTAACTGTAAGCAATTTTAAAAGAAGAGGAGCTGGGAAACACTCTTGATATTTAGAGAACGCACAGTGGACAAAAAGACCTTAATGGAAGAGTGCTGAAGAGACCCAGCCAAAAAAGTCGCAAACAGACACAATGTCCATTCAGTAGTGGGGTAGGGAGAACCACTGGGATGCAATTTGCCCAGCTGAGTACAAATTTCTGCATGCTCACAGAAAGCCTGATCATAAGAAAGCCAAATGCTACCGTTGAAGTGACGATGAGTGTGCATGATCAAGAGCTTGTACAAGGTTGAATCCTTCCAGCGATGGGGGAAGAAAGATGTAAGCACCAAAGAAAAAATGGTAGAGGCCTCAACCCACACAGCAATGTCCTAAATTCTACGACATTGACATTTTGTGGGTGTTGTCAGTACGGGACGACAATCCAGCAAAATCTGAGGCTCCTGTTCAGATCAGTGGAGATTGGCAGCCAGCAACTCAGAGAGATCAATGTACTTGCCTGCTATGATCTAGTTCATCAGCTTAGCGGGAACTGGTAAAAAGCCCGGGCCAAATGATTGGTCCGCAAGAAAAAGGGCTGCATTGCTTGTGCTACAAGCAAGGACTTCGGATGTACCGGCCGAGAGACTGCTCTTCGTGAGGGCCTATGATGACACCTTTGACATTAAAAGCAAAGCAAATGTAGAAACGAAAGATGGAACTACAAAAGGAAGTGGCCTACCTTGTGTGGCTGCAGTACTTGTTTGGAACCAAGTGCCAGAGTTCAAGAATTCAAGCTGCTCAGTGAAGAGGGAACGCCCTCAGAAGTGGCGAGTAAAGCTGGAGGCGTTGAAACGGTGACACTAAGTGGCACCGGTTGTGACGGTGAAGCAGCAAAATGAGACTGGACCACGGCCTGAACTGGTTGGGACAGGAAGGCTGTCAATTCTGGTGAAAAAGGAACAGGTAAACCAAAGGGTGGTCCCCTCGAAGTGGCCACGCTCAGCACTGGTGCGTGGCTCACAGAAGAGGACATATTGCCTGTTGAAGCGGTGTTGGTAGCAGCCATGGACAAGGGAATTCAAAACAAAGCCGCTTCTTGACTAGTATTTGTTTGGCGTGAAGTCATGACTCTGGTAGAAAAGCACAAAGGCATTCAACTATTGCAAGCAAGGCAGGAAAACAGCAAACAAAAGCGTGGCCGCAACGCAATACAGGGCCCCTGCAACAACGTGAACCCCTCCACACATGGCCACTGCGAACCTCTGCTGACAGCATTGGCTTGAGTTTAACTTAGCCTAAATTACATTCAGCCATATCTCCTTGCATGAAAAATTATTGTATTTTTTGAGATCGCCAATCAGCTGCTGACAAGTCGCTCACTCTATTTAGCACCACAAATCTAAGGCAACAGGTTCCCTTTTTGAACCATAAAATTAATAAAGTCAGCTTCTTTTTGTTAGAAAGGTCTTTGTATGAATAGACAAAAAAATAGATGGTTGCTTAGAGATAGGGAATTTCTCTTCTTGATTTCAACTTGATGTCTTACTTGTTCACTGCACTCACTCATGCACTGTGCTCAAATTCTCCACAAGTCCTTGTATTATTCTTCATAATTTAATTTTACATTACATTGCTTTGCATAATACATTGCATTACAGTTACTTTACATTAATCATTACAATAATTATTATATTTTATTAGATTATATTAAAATCCATATTTTATCTCATTCACTTACTCTACTATAGTTTGCATGTGAAGGGACATATCATTCTGCACTGTTCTGATGTTCAAACTTCCTCATTTGTGAGTGTTGTAATTTATTGGTTTTATTTTCTAATTTGCTGTTTAGTTTCCAAGAAGATTAAGTTTGTTGTAAGGAATGCACATGAGGTAAGAAATAAAAAAAAATGGGATGCAATAATAACTTAACAATCTGAGTAAAGTTGCTAACACTGTTTTTGTAACGATATGCTTAGACTTACTATAGACACTTGTGGCATCATAATTTAAGTTAAGTGTACATTTTGCTGGATTTCAGTGCCTGTCAGGTAGTCAATTCTTGAGCTGTCCTTGGATGAACAAGACTTTTTATTTAGGTTCCACGAAAGTGGCTAGGGTTTGGAGGATATTGTCTTTCAAAGGCAATGACCAGCAAATTCCCTAAACCATGTTACCTTTTTTACCTTGTTTATAAAAGTAGAGGTAATAGTGAAGAATAATTCCCAAAATTTACTGTCGGCGGACTGTCGGCCAACAATCAGGCGACAGTTGGCCAACAGTCAGCCGACAGACGGCCAACTGTCGGCCAACAGTTGGCTGACAGTCAGCCAACAGTTGGCCAACAGTCAGCCAA
>BLAZ01000045.1:286162-288662 GCA_014633955.1 Acropora tenuis | reverse complement strand
TAAAAGCTAGCATTATGACGATTTTTCTCGTGGACTCAATGCATTGAAATTCTGGATGGAATTTCGCTGTCTCGTTGGTTTTAGTTTTCATGACTCGGTGATAATAAATTACTTTAGTTGTTTTTAATCCCGTACATTTTGTTTGCAGGGTCATAACCTTCAGTGTATAAAATTCAAAGAATTACCTTCATGAAGCTTGACTACGAAAAACATTCCTCAGTTCTTGATGACTCCATCAACTAGTGGTTTTTTAGCAGCGAAGCTCAGAGAGGGTTCACTTGAACAGAAGTAAAACTTCAAGTTAAATGAGTGTTACCACCTTTCATAACTTTTCGCACAGGGAGGGGAGAGTGAGTTACTTCCAAGTAATAAAGCAATGGGATAGGCTCCCGGATGGGGTTGTAATTTCAGGAGTAGATTGACCACAGTTGGTTTGTATTTCAAGGGAATTACTTCAATGGGGTCACACTTTTCGGACCTCATAGGAATGGAAATGCCTGAAATAGAATTTCTTGCTCTAAAAGGATAGGATGATAGTCACGGTAAACAGAAAAAGCGATTAGCAACTCATGGCTCTCTTTCATTAGTCTTCGTTGTTTTCTTTTAAGTTTAGTTGCCCGACTTAGTGCAAAAAATTAGTCTCAACGACACATTTATCCTCTCATCATGAACTTCTGATCTGCGGAATGAAGCATGATACAGTAGTGATGGAGTTAGGAGTGATAAAGAGAGAGATTGTTTGTTAATAAGTAGAAGTTTGATCACTTATTTATTGAAATCATATCCAATTTGCCGTTTGTATACGTTGTGTACATAAGCTGTTTCCTGAATTTTCGACTTTCTTGTCCAGTTTGAAACCATTCATTTGTCCTTTCCGCGTTCAAGCCGACCTCTATTTCACAACGAGGTCATTTGTGAGTTGGTTTCATTGCAAATTGTCAGCAAGTGCTTATGACCTCAATAAATTCTCTGTTGGACTCGACTGGAAAGAGAGGACGAAAAACAGTAGTGTGGGCTTTGGCACATTATGCTCATAATTTTTGCAAGTAAAAATTTTAATGCTTTTTGAAAAACGGATTAAAGCAAGGTAAACACGTGCTGACACGTGGTGTGGCGGTCACCATAGTTCCTTAGCATTTTTAGCCATGGATAGCTGTTTCGAACTTGTTAGCAACCTCTTCCCAACGCTTTTCCGCAGGATAGGGGATGGGCAAGAAAATCCCTGGAAACGATGTCTCATCAGTGTGGGAATTTCTCCCAATAATGCCCGTACAGCATGATATGTTATTGCGTAATGAAAAAAAAAGAAAAAAAAAACCAGACCAGAACAAGGTTTTCCTGACTCTTAGAACAAACAAGCAACAGCGCTCTAATCTCTATCCCTCAGGAATGTCCCACCACAGGTATACCACTGTCATCAAGAACATAATCCGCTCTCACGAATTTGCACCATCTATATATCAGCATTTGCAATCAATTATTTATCATACTACTTTTAAAATGCCATTATAATTGTCGATCCTTTTGCCTCCGTAAAATGCTCAAATTAATGGTACCATATTGTGCCAAAGCCTTCAAATCCACAAAGAAACGTAGAGAAACAAGACTGCGAGAACAAAATTCAGGCTAGTTTCAATGGATATAAATATTCATGTTTTAAAAATATTTGCTTTGTGAATAGGTGCGCTTAAATTTAATGTGAAAAGTACACAAGTCATTTTTAACACTAAATTATCGCCTGTAAAATTACCGTTATTTTTCGATTTACGTAGTCTTTTATGAAGTATTAGTATTGTCTTTTATGAAATATTAGACCGTTATTTTGTGACGTATGAGCTTTTAAAATTTGCCCTGAAGATTTTCATACGCTGTGTAACAGCAAAGTATAAATCTACACACCAATAAAACCAGCGATATTCCATGTTAAACGATTTTTATTTACTTCTTGGGATGAGTTCCCCGTGGAAATTAGTTGTCGTTGTGGTGCATAAAAATTTCGTAGTCCACAAAGCCACATCATAAAATAATGGCCTATTTTTAGTGAAATCAGCTCCGAAAAGCTGCTTTACACCTGGCAGAAAGCTTACGCCTCCTGTTTGTTCCAGACAGTCACCAAGTTCAGATAAAGGTCTTTCACAGTTCTCTACGATTTTTAACACACAAGATTACACAGGACATCTTTTCACATTTTAAACACGCGAAGTAACGCCATAGTTATGGCACAATTCAAGGAGCATACCAGAAACTCTTATATAATAGAATTGACTAAATATAAAAAAAAAACGAAAACCGTGCGAATTCAAGGTGACCAAGAAAAGCCCCGGCTAAACTTACGCAGTATTTGACAGTAGTCATCCAGGCACTTGTTTGAGAGAAGTATTTGACAAAATAAATAATTTAGGAACGTTGGTCTTCTCAATATGGTGAACACAGGCATTGATAAGACAAAAGCCTAAAGCTTTTGACTTAGAAAATATGTCACTTCCAAGCGAAATAGAAA
>BLAZ01000045.1:252909-255409 GCA_014633955.1 Acropora tenuis | reverse complement strand
AAGCTTGAGTTACGTCTTATTCGGGTTGCTTTTCTTCGTCTGTCTTCTCCTGTGCGTGATTATTATTTACCTCTGCGTAATGGTGAGACGCATTCGGGGTGGCGTGGACGAGCTCAACAGAAACAAACACCTAAATCATACCGGCCTTGAATGTATAACTCAAACCAAGGAAGCTGTTCACTTTAGGAAACCAAACCACCGAGGAGGCACTGGAGATCTCAGTAAAAAAAACCGACATCCCTCTTCGATCCACTTGGATCCTGGTGAGGCGGTTATTATTATGGAGAGGAATGAAATCCCAGACAGTCAATCAAACGTTGAAAGTACTCAAGTCGGCATGGAAAACATATTAACCATCCAGAACCCTACCGTCACTGAAATACAAGCGATACCTTAACAAATTCCTTATAAATTTTCTAACAAAAGACTTAGACCTGAAATTACAGAAAACTCCACCGAACCGGACGGTGTTAGCGACGATTCACAGCCTGTATATGGAAACGGAGCAGTCTTAAGCGATGAAAACTATTTACCAAAACACTGGGGAATTGGCAGACAGTGTTAGCGACGATCGACAGCCTGTACATGGAAACAGAGAAGTCTTCAGCGATGAAAAACCACCCGGTAAAAATAGCAATCACATGAACCTATTTGCCAAAACATCAGCCTGTTCCTGATCCAGGTTCCGGAATAGTAGGGAAAGCGTTGATATGCGAAAACTAGTGGCAAAGAAACGCGTGGAGCTGGCGTTTGATTCCCTTTCTGTTCGTGCCGACCCTACTATACGAGAGCCTGGAACAGGCTACCAAAATATTGGGGAGTTGGGAGCGCTAGTTACATTTTGTCGTTGTCTTTGTTAGAAAAGGTTAGTGGTCCTGATAAACCATTGATTCGATGAAGACAGCGACAACTGAACGTCACAAATTTACATATATAACAATCGAAAACAGTAGTCTTGCACGCTTTTCACGCTTTGCACGAGCGAGTTTTATTTTTTGCACATTTCGTAGTCGTTCTCCTCCGATATCCACGACGTGACATAACCTGCTGTTTTGCAGTTGTGTGGATGACGTCAGAGCTTGAGGTCAAACTTGCATTTTTTCTGTCAGTTCTAACTGGTTCTAATCTCCAAACCGCTCCAACAATTTAACCCCAGGAGACGAAGTACACCCTTGGCATGCAAAATATCTCGGAATAATCGTGAAATTATCGCAGAAACACGAAATTAGATGTGCAGATGACACTCTTGTTGTTGTTGTTGTCGTCGTAATCGAGAACCTAACCTCAATGAAGTATTGCTCTGTACATCCAATGTACTGAGTACCGCATATGAAGTCACGTTTCATCCTTGCTAAAATTAGAATTCTATTTACTTTATGATTATTTCTCAATCTTAATTGCGACTTTTAAGAAAGATTTCACAGGCATGAATTTGGTAACTGAGAAAACATAGGCCGTGCTTTGAGGAGTTTTACCCGGTTATAATCATCTCTCATATGATCCTCCGTCCGGAAAGGAATGTGTCAAAAAGGATTATCGGATCATGTTTACTTTAGGTAGTGTCGACCGCTGCGTCGACCCATATTTCATGGTATTTATTCTTTTACTTTCCTAATTTACCGCTCTTTAATAAATGAGGTGTATTGTAATCAGAATAATAACCAAGCTCTCTCGCTTGTTTCCTCATTATCTGGTTTATTTCCCGTATAAATTGCAATTTCATAATTAGAGAATTTTTAACATTCGTTGCCGTCTTTATCGTGCGATATTTTGCATTCTAAACTTCGCTTTCTTTTTTTGGCTTCTTTCCTTGCGGAAGTGAGTAATAGGAAATTATGAATAAACGAAATTCACACGAATATTGGCAACATTTCGCAGCGAAATTGGATTAAAAAGGAACGAAGAAAAAAGTGATCCGCAAAAGATCTCTTGTTTGCGACTACGGCCAGCATGTAGCAATTATCATAAAATATGTTTTTATATCATAAAGTTAAGAATGAACTAAGGAAAGACAAAAATGAGGAGAGTAGTTCCGTCGTTTGTCAACAAGGTTTTTGAAAACCGTAATCTCATAAACCTATAACTCTACTTCCAGTTAACATATTTTCAATTTTACCGACTGAATAGACCGTATTCTTCAATGGTGGCCGAGAAATTACTCTTTTGCCCTGTGCTAGTCGTCCACAGACGCCTCACTTAAAAGCACAAGTTCTTTTGAGTTTTGTTCGTGTTAACGAGGCTATGTAGGGTGATTAGCATAAAAACAGAAGAACAATTGTTTAGCCGCAATTTATGAGTATGGTCTATAGTGCTCGGCGTAACAGAACCAAGCTGAAGAAAAAATGCGCCGCAAAAACTTGCCGAAAGGCTGTAGAAGAATGCTTTCAAGAGGGTGGAGGGACCTGTGGTATCAAAGCAGTTGCAGATGTGCCGAGAAATCGCAAGCAAGCACACAATCTCCATTATCAGATGGGAAAGGAAAGTCAAATTCATGGTGGCA
>BLAZ01000045.1:216172-218672 GCA_014633955.1 Acropora tenuis | reverse complement strand
AAAATAAGTCAGAGGGTTATTCCCTGCACATGTTAAATTTGCTTCGTCAGTTCTTGTAGGCGAGCTCGTATCTTTCCGGGGAGACGGAATTCACAGAAGTTTACTCTGATTATATTCCACTCTATAGCACCAATGGATGACATGTTTTTCTAAGGAAGTCATGATCAATGGAGTCGAGGGGATCATTGCGTTACTGAAATATTTGTGGACCTGAAACGAAAGACTTGGTTCACTGGACAAACCTAGCTTTGTATTCACGTAGTGTATGCTTGGACAGAGTTACGGTCTGTCATCTTTACTCGTCAGTAACAGCTACAACCAACGTGGTTAAGTACTATCTCTTGGGAATTCAACAAATTTCAGTAAGTAGCAAACTTAGACCATTTGTGTTATTTCAAATTGAAATCATCTTCGTCAGCATTAATTTTTTTTAATTCAGTCGATCACATGATCGTTAGGTCAAACAGTCGTTCCTTGAACATTGGTTGAAGGTTGAACTTGATGAAGTGATCACAAGCAGTGTATTTATATACCGTCTTGATAAATAAGTTCAGGACTTATGAAGCGATCAATCACTAAACATTGAAGTCATGAACTGATTTATCAAGAGCCATTATCACTCCTCATAGAGTTGATCACCCTTTTAACACGTTTTCTTCTCAAGAAAAATAGAATATATGTATTACTTTCATTTCCATCGCATATTTCTTTCATTTGCTTTGTGCATAATTTTGCTGGCTACTGATTTTAAGCAGTACGTTATTCAAAGATATCCGTTTTACTCTCGCACCTTATTTCCGCATGGAGTCATATCATACTCGCATGCCAGTTTCCTGCCGAGGAATATCACTACGTGACATTTTGCAGAGCGGAGAGAAGATGGAAGAGGGAAAACAAGGCGAAGAAAGTATATGTGAGTATACTTGGCTTTTCAAGTTCATAATGCCTATAAGTAAGAAATGATTTTTCACTGTGGTTC
This sequence comes from Acropora tenuis, assembly GCA_014633955.1. NCBI lineage: Eukaryota > Metazoa > Cnidaria > Anthozoa > Scleractinia > Acroporidae > Acropora > Acropora tenuis. The sequence continues at coordinate 217,693 of BLAZ01000045.1, read as the reverse complement.
TTGAGAAACGAGCTTATCGGTTAAAATAATAATAAATAAAAAATAATAACAAGTTTAATTTATGGAGCACATATAAAACAAAAAAGGGCTCAAAGCGCTTTACAATTAAAAAAAACTTCTGTATATCCCGACTACAAAAGAGCTTAATTATGCCAACAAACGTAATAATGTCATTGCATACTTGGATAGAATTAAAATATGCTTCAGTGTTCAGTTTGGAAGAACTAAACAAACTCGCGATTAATGGCAATTACCTGGTACTAATTTTAATTTTATTTTGTTTGGTTCATCTTAAAATTCTTCACTCTCCCCTTTTGCATAGGCCACCAACTTAATAGCAAAGGTTTTCAACGTGTTGAGGATATAACCCTCCTTCATGTACAGTGAAGTGTATCCTTGCTGACATCAGGCATTTGTATTTTACCAAGAACAAAACATCTAGTTGTTTCTGTTAAACAACGTTGTAAAAAAAGTGTACCGAATATTTACGCCGAACTGAAAACAAATCAAGTTATAGAGGGGTGACACGGAGACATGAATTTTATTTCCTTGTGCCAAAAACAATATTTTACGGACGAGCGAATCGAGTGACTAACCATAAGTAACCATAAGTAACCTCTAGGTGTTAGTTTGTTTAGCTCTTCCAAAGTGAACGCTGAAACATATTTTAACCGATTAGCTCGTTTCTCAAGAACCACAGCGAAAAATTATTTCTGACTTTGCATTGGAATTCTGTACTTGAAAAGCCAACATGCAATCACTTTCTTCGCCTATTTTTCCCTCTCCCATCTTCTCTCCGCTCTGCAAAATGGCACGTAGCGAGATTCCTCGACAGAAAACTGGCAGAGATGCTTAAACTTCCTCTTTCGCAAAAGTGCTTAATAAGACTTAGGTCGTAAATAAAAACATAAAAGTTTACGTAGGTTATTTAATAGTGCAGCATTGACTTCAAACTTTTGCCATGATACTTCTGGGCCACCGAAATAAAGTAGAGGATTTTTTTTCATCTTACTTCCGCCCATTTCGAGAAAAGTCGTAGGTTATTGCACATCAAATTCAATCTGCCTTCAAGAAGTTTTAGATAATTGCCCAAAGGCAACAAGGTCGATGTTATAATAATTACGAGGCACCAAATCTAACGCTCGATTGAAAATAGTTAAAAGGACACGTGGAGTTTGACTTCTTACTTCATGATCACTTGCTCTAACAACACAGTATGATGCATTACCTCATAATACATGCGGCAGTAAACATTTATGCCCATTGTGGGTCTACTTATTACACATTAATCTTTGGGCTGCCTGTGGTTCCCAGGGCCCACTGCCTTGAAGTATATGCGGATGGTCTCGATTTTTGTTTGTCACGATTTTGAGCAAGCGTGCGTCCAGCAGGGTCATCATAACATGATGATGTTTTACTCCCCACTATCTCCTCGCAGCATTATACTTACAATTTTTAACTTGAAGTTTATTTCCGTTTATTTATAGTCACGAGTGAACAACACACAGTGATTCTGTGTGC
>BLAZ01000044.1:89902-94902 GCA_014633955.1 Acropora tenuis | reverse complement strand
AGACCATGCAAGCTATGAGGTCAGTAGAGCCACACCCGATAGACAGGTCACGCGACCACCAGTCAGCGAAACCAAAGAGGAAGAGTTTCAGTTGTGGAAAAGAAGGTCACATCGCCCGTCACTGTCGCTCGAAACCTCCAGAAAGGGTCCCAGCGCAGAACCGGACAATACCAAACAGTGAGAAGTCTCACCAGTCAAACTAGCTCCCCCTGTTACTATGAGCCTGGTGACAGGAGGGGCCAACACTGGCTCACCTGAAGAAGTACTCAGCAGAGATGACGTTTTTAGCCGGGTCGTGGGAAAGTGCCCGATAGCAAATGTGAAGCTAGGTGGAGTCCTGGTACCATGTCTCCTAGACTCTGGATCTGAAGTATCAACCATTACAGAGAGCTTCTTTAATGATAACTTCCGCCCCAAAGGCAAGAATCTCCTGTCTACAAGCGGTTGGTTGACATTAACAGCAGTCAATGGATTAAATATCCCGTACATTGGATACTTCGAGCTAGATGTCGAAACCTTGGGAATAACCATCCCAAAGCGGGGAATCCTGGTAGTCAAGGATTCTGAAGACCCAGTCACAAGGAAGCGGAAACGAGAAGTGCCTGGCCTTCTGGGCATGAACGTGATCGAACAGGTGAGAAGGGAGATAAAGGACAGGCCTCACCTTAAGGATACCACATCCGAGTGGGCAGATGCCCTCTAGTTGAGTTCCGAACGAGCCACAACAGCACGAGGTTTTGCCAAAGTTTCTGGGAAGCACCCGGTACAGATTCCGGCGGGATCTGTTGCCATGGTTGCTGTGACGGGATGGAGAGCGAAACACAAAGAAGACACAGCCCTCATAGAACCAGTCATTGGTCCATTGCCTGGCGGGCTTCTGGTAGTAAATACACTGACGAAACCAACAGCTGGGCAGATGTTTGCCAGGGTTGTAAACCTGAGAGATGAAGATGTCTGGTTAAGCCCTAGAACTCGAATAGGCGTTTTCCAGGTGGCAGACCATATTCAGAACCCCAAGCACAGGGTGGAAATTTCAAGAATTTCCGTCAACGAAGCTGAGGTGACTCTGAACAGTGACAAAGCCAGACAAACTAAAGCAGCAAGTTGTCCTGTAGACCTTGCTGATGTGAACTGTACCCCTAAGGAGAAAGAAGAATTAAGACAGCTTCTCCTAAAGCATGCTGATGTTTTCGTTCAGGAAGGTGATGAGCTTGGATACACAGAGACTTACAAGCACAGGATTCCTACTACCGATGACATCCCAGTCTCCCAACCATTTCGAAGAATCCCACCCACACAGTACCAAGAAGTTAAGGACCGCATCCAAAAGCTGCTCGAGAATGATATTATTAAAGAAAGCCACAGTCCCTATGCCTCACCAGTTGTTATTGTTAGGAAGAAAGATGGTTCAATGAGACTGTGTGTGGACTATCGCAAGTTGAACGTGAAAACCGTACGTGATGCCTTTCCTTTACCAAGAATTGAGGAGAGCTTAGATGCAGTGGGCAATGCCAAGTGGTTCAGTACCCTGGACCTGGCTAGTGGATTTAATCAGGTGGCTATGGACCCAGGGGACAGACACAAGACAGCGTTTATCACCCCGTTTGGTCTGTATGAGTACAATCAAATGCCCTTTGGTTTGACCAACACACCAACTACATTTTCCCGGCTTATGCAGAGGTGCCTCAGCCGGAGATTCAGACCTACTGAACGTAACATGGATAACTATAGTTTGATGAAACTAGAATTCCTGGCATTGAAGTGGGCAGTGGCCGAAAAATTTCGTAGTTACCTACTGGGAGCAGAATTTGAAGTTCTGACTGACAACAACCCTTTGAGTCATTTGGAAACAGCAAAGCTTGGTGCAGTAGAGCAGCGTTGGGCATCCCAGCTTGCCCTGTTCAATTTCAAGATTACATACAAGCCCGGGAAAAGCAACCAAAATGCCGACGCATTATCACGTATGTCTTCCAAACCACAGACCGTGACAGAAACACCAAAGGCAGCTGTAATCAGCACAAGTTCTGTTGCAACGACACTGGTAACTCTGACCATGTCAACACAAGTACCTCCTGAAATTGCCACAGCCAGTCAAGATGGAAACTGTTTGGTCCAGCTCGAACGTCAAGCAATATCATTCATACCTGAGGATGAAATTGACAGGAATTCCGCACAAGCAGGAAAGAAGTCCTTGGAGCAGATCCCAAGTACCCCCAAGGTTTCCACAACCTCGTCATTTCCTCAGTATTCAAGAGACGATTTGGCTAATATGCAGTTTGAAGATCCATCAATTAAAGAATTTCTGAAGTACTGGACAGCAAATAAGAAACCAAACACCAGAGAAAGAAGTAAGCTGCCCAAAGAAACCTTCACCCTGCTTAAACAGTGGGATCGTATGCAGAAGGAGGATGGATTGTTGTGGCGAGTGATCCAGGATCAGTCCCTTGGTGAAGTTAAACAGCTTGTACTCCCGTACTCCTTGAAAGAGAAAGTACTGAAAAGTCTCCATGATGATCTCGGGCATCAAGGTATCGAGAGGACCTTACAGCTCATAAGAACCCGATTTTACTGGCCAAGAATACATGCTGATGTTGAAAAGTGGATCAGATGTTGCGAACGTTGTACCCTAGCTAAGATGCCACAGCCTCGCATTCGCACCCCAATGGGAAGTCTCCTAGCAGCCCAGCCATTAGAAGTGCTAGCAGTTGACTTTACTGTTCTTGAACCTGCTACTGATGGGCGCGAAAATGTGCTAGTAATGGCAGATGTTTTCACCAAGTTTACTCACGCAGTTCCTACCATAGATCAGAAAGCACGGACCACAGCAAAAGCGCTGGTTAGAGAATGGTTTTTTCGATATGGAGTGCCCAAGAGAATTCACTCTGACCAGGGAAGGAACTTCGAGAGTGAGCTGATACAGGAATTATGTCGTCTCTATGGCATAAAAAAGTCGAGGACCACACCTTACCATCCAGAAGGAAATGCCCAGTGCGAGAGATTTAACCGCTCAATGCACGATCTTCTGAGGACACTTCCCAGTGAAAAGAAGAAAAGGTGGCCAGAACACCTTCCAGAGCTCCTGTATGCTTATAATGCTACCCCGCATTCATCAACAGGTTACACACCATACTATCTCCTGTTTGGCAGAGAGCCAAAGCTTCCTGTAGACATACTTCTGAGAGAAGAACAACCAAGCGAGGACCCACCAAACAGTGCCCATGAATGGCTAGCGACACATAAGTCTCGCCTAAGAGATGCTTACCAAAAAGCAGGGGAGCGTCTCCAGCAGGCAGCCCAAAACAGGAAAGCCCTGCACGATAAGAAGTTAAAGGGATCTGAGCTGGTCAAGCTTGGCCAGCTGATTTACCTGAGAAACCGAGTGCAAGGACGTAACAAGATCCAGGATGCCTGGTCCAGTACCCCCTACAGAGTGGTTGAGTTACCTGATGAGAACGGTGCAGTTTATGCTGTTGAACGAGCTGATGGTACTGGTGACTTGAGACGAGTCCACCGAACAGCCATGCAGATTTGCCCCAGTGAACCTCACATTTGCCAGCCGGCAAGACCATCTGGCAAGAGAACAATGCAGAACGGCAGAGAAACAGACGAGTTCCAGAGAGAGATAGAGTCAGACACAGAAGATATTATCATTCCAGTTCCCAAAAGAGGAAAAACGAGAACAGTTATTATTTTTCATGGTGGATATAGGAGAAGAACAGTTACAAAAATGAAAAATAACTTTTTCATGGTTAATTATGCAAGATTGTTGATGTTTTTGTTATCTCTGCTGTGTTAAGCTGCCTATTAGCATGTGTACAATTGGCAAACAAAAACCTAATGAGTGTGGCCTTTGAAACAGAAATAGAAGTGAATTTCATGCTTTGTTCTTATAGTGTGAGAAATTGCCAAACTTACATACCCTCTGGAATATATGTGAAATTTCAGTTTGCTTTGGCAAACGGATCACAATACAAAATTTTAGTCAATTAATTTTCATTTGTTTTAGGTAAATTTCAAAGATTTAGTAAAGTCTGGGTCCACTCTCTCGAATTTTTCAAACAAAGGAAATATTGACCAAATTTCTTGTTGCAACAGTATTAAATTTATATAAAATGGCTGGTAATTAAAGGAATAATTCTGAAATATATTTCAAGCATTTTTTTGTGTCTGGTTGCATTGTGATTTTGTTCTAAAAGAGCTGGAAAATTAAGATAGGTATCATACACAAGCAATATAGACCAATTATGAATAATTATTGGTTTTATGGTAACTCTTAACTTGATTGATGATGGGTTTTTGTTCCCATATCTATATTAATACTGAATATATACTATTTAGATACTGAAAGGGCAAAGGAAAAGGCGACATCACAAAAACGAGATAAACAACCAAGAGACCTAAAAATGCAGGAAAGAAGACTTGAGAAGGAAATACCTACGCTGAGTTATATTGTTCAATGTACTGTTCAACGTGAAGCCTCAGGTAAAATCTTAGCTGTTTTGTTGTTTATGCGAAGTAACATGGTGTTACACAGTATTCGTGTACTGGACTATATGAGTTTATTGGGTTTTCATTTTGTGTTTTAAGAGATGAAAGATTGTGAAGCACTTTCAAGAATTGCACTTCATTAGGGAGTATTTTTAAACAATAATTAACCAGACACTGTACGTGGTCTCAGCTTCTTATAACTGTATATTGCACACTTGTTTTAAAAATTGAACTTCCTTAAGGAGCTTGAGCAACCTGGCATAAATGACAGAATGTCACCTGAAAAGATACCGTAACTTGGCACTTCTGCAATTATTTCTCAATAATAATTATTATTATTCTAAATTGACTGGCTTGAAAGGTGTGTACTCAGGCTATCTGATTTATGCAATACAAGTAAATTGGTATGAGGGGTTTGATAATTTGTCAGTCTGCCTCCAGCAATGAAAACAATAAGTTTCAATGATGGCATGTTTCTCAACCCAGCTGAATCAATTTATGGAGACAATTTC
>BLAZ01000044.1:57402-59902 GCA_014633955.1 Acropora tenuis | reverse complement strand
TCCGGTCCGAGCGGCTGCGAAGGAGACTAGCTAGATGGCGCCACAGGCGCTGATTTAAAAAAGTTCACTGTATGCTTTCGGCCAATCAGAAAAGAGATAGTGACTTCAAAACATACTAATAATGGTAATAGGATTGAGTAAAAAAGGCCGGGCCAATTTGGTCTGTAATCATCCGTACGAATAGAGACCTGTTGCCAGGATCTTTCGTCTTTCGTCTCCCCACCCCAAAAGGAGACCCTCGCTCACTTTGAGGGTGCCGCGATCAAAGACCCTGGGAACGAGGTTAGGAGTCCGATTTGTTAATCAAGAGTATGATTACAGAGATAATTGGACGATACGAAGTCATATTACCAATTAATCACAAATATTACACTTTCCCATGATCTTAGAACGGACAAAAAGAAGGTGAAAGGCTTAAATTGTTTTACGATTTGATTTAAAGTTTCCGTTTTCGAGAGTTAGGGAGCATTCATAAAACACGACGGGCATATTAGGATCGTCACACAACGCTCAAAGTAGAGTTCAGTCGTTTTTGTTGGCTTAGATGTGAAGCCTTTGATTTTGGAATACCCGTCCTTTTTCTTGCAAGATCGGAATAACGGGGGCGAGCCGTTTCCATATACCGTGAATTCTTGTGACGAGATCACAGAAATTATCGCTAATGTAAGTAAAACAGCGACAGGAAAGAGAAGATTTTTACTCCTCTTTACTTTTGATTCTAAATGAATTCAATCTGGTAAGCCGTCTGTAGCAAAATTTAATCTTAGATATATATTTTTTCAATCCTCTAAATAAAGGTTTAATTTAAAGTCATAAAAGGAATTCAATGCAATTCCATCCTTAAACTTTATATCTAATGCAATACCATGAACATTGATTCAATGCAATCCTTAAATTTTGTATGCAATTTATTACTACGAATATTGATTCTATCCAATCCTAAAATTTATATGCAATCCGAAAATATGTTCAATTTTCCTGGGACCAGCGCGGCCATACAGAACGTCACACGATCATTTTCCGCCTTTTATCATCCTAAGCAGACATTGTCAATTTTCCGTAAAGAGCAATTTTTATCTTAACAACACTTGAGTGAGGTGTTATTTAGTAACAAAAGAGTAAAGCAGTAAAAGCGATCGATACACAGTTCATCGTCGGCCCGTTACTTCACCATGGCCACTGTTAATAATCAAGCAATTGAATAGTTTCATGTTAAACACGAAATTTTAACACAACTCTGAAAAAGTTACGAAATATGCAAAACAGAGAAGTTACGTGCAAGAGAAGAACCGAGACGATGACACGTGTTGGAGCTGAGATCTGCTCAGAATTACTTGGTCAAGATAGTACAAGCTGAATCATTTGGAGAGGAGATGCGGCGCTAAGAGAAGGCTCAGGAGATCCATAAGCAGAGCAGACCTAAGCCTCTTGATCTGAGACTGGAGGACGGATATCTGGTCGTCGGTGGAAGACTGCAGAAAGCCCAGTACATACCATAGAGTGCACGACATCCTAAGATCACTGACTCGCGTCACGAACTTGCAGAGCTGATGATCAATGAGATGCATCGTTCTTACCACCATCCGCCTCCTAAGCATCTGCTGAATCAAACTAGGCAGGAGTATTGGGTAATCCATGGTCGCTAAGCGGTGCGGAATGCAAAATTCAAGTGCAGTTACTGTTATTGCCAAACTGTGAGGCCCCAAAAGCAGAAAATGGGAAACCTACCTGAAAGCAGGCTTGAGTTAGGAAGGGTGTTTAGGATCACTGGAGTTGACTTTTTCGGTCTGATGTTGGTTAAAGGACAAACGTAGCGAAGTCAAAGTCTATGGTTGCTTGTTCGTCTGTACAAGCATAAGAGCTTGCCATCTTGAACTGGTAGATGACCTTTCAACAGATGATTTCATTATGGCACTGATGAGAATCATAGCGCGGCGTGGTCGGCCTCAGAGAATGTCTAGCGATAATGGCACCAACTTTTGTTGGAGCCAATAACGAGCTGCGGACATGCCTGAAGGAACTAGATGAGGAGAGAATACAAAACTTCTGTGCACCTAAGGAAATTGAGTTGGATTTCAGTCACCGAGCGCTCCACACTTTGGGGGCGCGTGGGAGAGACTAGTGCAGTGTTCAAAGAAGACACTAGAAGGACAGAGTCGTTCCTAAAGAAGCACTGAGGACTGCCCTAGTTGAGGCAGAGAGTATATTAAACAGTCGACCAATCACCCATTTATCTTCTGTCGCAGGAGCTATAGAAGCACTCACTCCAAATCACCTGTTACTTCTGCGCGCAAATCCAAGTTACGAAGATGCAATGTTAGTGACAGAGAGGTTAACTCAACAAAACTGTGGAGGTAGTCCCAAGCGCTAGCTAACTTTTTCTGGAGGCGTTTCATCAAAGAATACCTTCCTAGCTTGTCAGAGACGAAGAATTGGAAGGAGAAACAAAAGTGGGAGATGTTAGGCTGGTAGCTGAACCAAATCAACCACGGGGTGTGTG
>BLAZ01000044.1:47402-49902 GCA_014633955.1 Acropora tenuis | reverse complement strand
ATTCAAGACACCGCATGTTTAAACATATCTGCTGGAATTTCTGCCCATGACTGCTTTACCCATTTGAGGACCAGATTTTCCAACGGCACTTTCTTCTCTCCCGCTGGAGTGAATTCAAAGGGGCCAGTCATGATCCAGGAAAGGTGCTGTTGTCTAATGTTGTCCTTGAATGGTTTGTCGAGGCATTTGTCCAATGGCTGCAGGACTGGAGTCAGGCCACCCGGGATTACTGCCATGTTGAACTTACTCCGCTGCGGGTCTGCTTTCACAGACTCCATCAAATGGGCTCTAAAAGAATCCCAAACAAACAGTGACCATTTGTTGTCAGGATTCCTCGTTAAACAGGTTGGTATTTATTCTTTTACACCTGAAACCAATAACAGAGTACTCAGGTTAAAAATGCATGGAGGATATTCCATGCATTTAACAAACTTTGTAGTAAAGAGAGAAACACAACAATAATTTACCTTTCTCATCCAGCCCTTATTGTGGAACGATACACAAACAGAGTCTAGAACAGCGAGGTCTTGCAGAGTGCGTACACCTTTGAAGATTACTGCAGGCGGTAATTTGCTGCCAACAGCAGTGACTGCAAGTGTCACCGTGAAGCTCATCTTCTCGGCACCACAGGACTTCACTGAAATAGCTCTGCAGCCACTGAATTTAAGGGTTCTGTTGATGGAAACTCAAATCGCATAGGGGTCTCATCCATATTGAAGATCCTGGATAGCAAATAGCCATGCCACTGCGGAGCTGCAATCATGAACTGATGAAACTGGATCGTCCAAATCCTGAGGAAGTCACTAAGCCAGGGTTGTCTTAGTTTGGAAGCTGATGGCATGGTGCTTTTTCCAATTCTGGTACCTGCCCAGGGAAGCTTTAACTTCTGGATCGCTTTGCAACTCCTTCGCCTTTAACGGAAGAATTAATCCGCTAACTGCAAGCCCTGTAAGAGACAAAATGAGTAGCGATATTTTTAGATCATTGTTTTGACATTGGAAACTGATCAATCACAAGTGGTCGTTCTTACGGCTTTAGTTAACATGGTAACTCGATTGATATGACAGGAATCAGCAGCTTTTGGTTGAAAACGAAGAACTTACCCTGACTTCTTTGCTCTGAAAACCACTTCGGAAGTGTTTGATCCAATTCAGGATACTTTGGCATGTAACAGCCCATCATCTTTTGTTTTGCTGACATTTTCAGCTTGCCATTGAGCAGCTTTGCTTGATCTTTTCACGAGCGACGAACCATGGACTCACTGGTAATCTTGAAGTTGTTCTTAAGGGCCTCTGCCTCAGCCACAATTTTTAATTTGAAGGACAAGTTGTAAGAAGAACGACGAGCTTTTGGCATGATGATCGATTATGGATAACTTTGAAAGAGGGTGCGATTGTTTGAGACAGGATTCTGACCTCAGTTGATGCTTTGTCATGCACATGGTTTTATTTATACACTTCTGAAATGTCAACTCGGATCACTTTAAATTCATCTTATCAGTGATTTGTAGTTATTTTCAGTGACCAAGAACATTAAATGTGTGTTCACCATTGCATGTTTCCTCAGGGATGCTTCTTTTGTTTTACAGTTTGCCAGTATGTTTAGTCACTTAACAGTGCATTTGGAAAAGAAATATTCAATCTCAGCTTATAGCTAGATGTTTTGGGTTTCCTTTTCATAATTTTCTAACAGGTTCTGATGCCCAAAAGTTTAGGGTCTCGGCTTATAGGCGAATAAATACAGTAGTTATCAGAGACCTTCATAGGCAGTGAAAATCGTCAGTTCCCGTGTGAAAAGGAAAACCTGTCCCACCTGCAAATGAAGCACAGTGTAATTAATGAAATGCTCCCTCCATGAATTTGTGAAAACCATCAAGGAAATTACTGAAGCCAACTAAGATTAGAAATTCATTCCTAGCTGATCTTGAAAATTCAAAGAGGGATTGTGTTCGAATGGCAGCTATACTGCTCAATAGCAAGTCAGAACAGCAAGACCTTGTTTGACCAAGCTATTTATATGATTCTAGAGTTCCAGAGTGGTTCCACTTTGGTCAATAAACAATATTATTGACCACTTTCATAAAATGGCGGCGTATTTTTTCATTCCTTTGTATTCAAAAAGTAATGTGAATTAGACCTACCGGCCTCTTTTTGGTTTAAATATTCTTTTGAAAATTGCTGATGGCAGAGAGGTTTGAAAGGCTTATTAGCATTAAAACAGAAGAATATTAAATTTGATCGCCATTATGTAAGAGGTCTATAGGAACAACTTTGACAAGTTCTACAAAACAATAAATGGAAAACAATAATTTAGACTAGTTCCACTTTGATAACAGGGTCGTTGTTAGACAATGATTTGTTCCACTCATTGAATCACAGAATGACCAAGAAAAACATGGGTCCCAACGGTAGAACAACCATTTTTTTTTTGGCAGTGGAACCAGCCATTACAACCCAATCATGCCAAAATGGAAGGGTTTAAACCACTTTCAACTGGAGCA
>BLAZ01000043.1:641991-646991 GCA_014633955.1 Acropora tenuis | reverse complement strand
AAGCACGTATTTTTTTAAAAATTATTTTACTTGTTGCCTCAGAGCTACTTTGAAAGTACTTATATATGAGGCAACTTGTTTTTTTTTTTTGGTTTTTGTTGTTGTTGGTTTTTTTTTTTGCGTCAGCATGACTCCATGATCATTTCATTTTGCGTCAGAATAGAATATTTCTTGTACATGACGCAAAAACGCGGCCTAGATTGACACTCCCTTACTCAAATCACTTGAGCAATAAAAAACACGCCCATCGCCCTTAGCTATAGATTAACGGAACCAACAAAAGAACAAAACGATAGGTCGGGAATCCCTGTGGATGCACATGCATCTCATCGAGCACGCCCAGCTACGAGAATTCCGCTTCCCCCTTGATCACGACGCTTTCATACAGTTTATATTTAGTACCAAGAACACTGCTCGAGGAAGTTCTCAAGTCTTGAAATATACGGCGTTTTCCTCTTGGCGGTGAGGTCCTCTTTCTCGATGAAGAAGTGCTCGCAGATATCCTTCAGCATGGTAATAGCAAATGATGAGAGCTTGGACTTGGACATCAGGTGAAAAAAGATTGCAAAACTCTCATAGCAGATCGGATGGTTCGGTTGCACACTAACCATCACGTGATCCCTAAGGGATCGAACGACGTATCGGTTATTACCACTTCGCCATCCTCCTCCTCATTAGAAATTACCGGCGCATGGGAGTGGACGCTTAGGCTCCGCTTGGCATCTAAACGCGAAAAGATGATGGTTGTTTGTTTAGCTGTGAGGAATTCCGCACTAGAGAATATACGCTTACAGGCGTCATCTCTAGCTGTATTCATTGACCTCACGACTTGCGCTGGATTCGCCTTCTGGCCTGTCGTTTTTCCTATCAGGAATTCGTTTGTCAAGTACTCTCTTTGCTTGTCCGAGAATCTTGCTCTGCTTGTTTGAGCCAGTTTGAGAGCCCAGCCCATCTGCATTCACGACTGTTGAGCTGGATCATCCGTACTTGTGGTGTCCTCTCCAAACTGTGACACACTTGTGAACTGGCCTTCAAGTCTCGTTGCATATCCACGGATAGCTTTGTCAAGCATGGTTGCACTTTCTAGCGCACGGAGGTGCTTGCCGCGATCCAAGTGCCCATGCAATGCCTAAAATCTCTGATACAGTACGATTTCTTGCAGACGTCCTCGGAACATGGGTATAGCTCACTGCTTTCAGAAAGTAGACTAGTAGTTGGGGGATCCCACAATTGAAGTAGTTGCTGTTCTGGACTTGACAGCAGAGAACTGGTCACACACCTCCTTGCCTGCAGAACCAGTAGATAACCGTGCTGTCTGAAAATTGGCGGGAATGTTTATCTTTGATGGTGGAATCTTCCTTCCGGCTGGCCCTATTTTGTGTGCCTTTCATGGGCGAATGTATGTGGTGCCATATTCTACGTTTGCCACAGTGATGACTCCACCGAGTTTTACTTGTGCTGTAGAACTGGGCGAGACTACATTGTCGCAGAGGGATTAGGGTTAGACCAGGGACACCCCTTTAGGATTGCATAGCATCCACCATTTGTATGACTTGCTGTTTCCACATCATGACCTTCATTCACTTTAACGTAGGCCTTGATTGTTAACTGGACAGCTGGTCATACAAGAAAATGAATTTGCTACACCTCGAGTGTTTTGGTTTCCCATGCAATCATTTTTAGCCGGAGTCAATCGTTAATCTCCTTGTCACGCAATAAAAGGTACCGTAGTTTGGTTTGTTCACTCACCGTCGTCGTTCAGCTAATACACTACTTGCTACAAAGGATCCAAATGTGCTAGGAGGTTTTCCTGCCTAGCCTACGTTTTCTCAAGTAACGCACTGCAAACTGATTCATTTACGAAGACTGGAGCGAGGATTATTCTCCATGTCATTCTGATTTCGCAGTCACGGGAAAACAGAACGGGCAGATCTGATCGCAGTCGCCATTCTCCAATCTACAAGATCTCAAGAAAAGAAAATACCCACTGAACGCCCTCTTCTTTTGAGGATAAATTGAATTTCTTAAAAGACAGGTTCATATTTAAAGAATCTTGTCAGTTTTTGCCTTCAAATAAACTTAAATTGACTCGTAAAACTAGCGTGACTTGCACGTGTCAATTGACCCAAGAGTCAATTAGCAGTTGACGGGGGCAAAATAACCTCAAAATAATCCATCTATTTCTGGAGCGTTCGCAAAAAACCCAGACTATTTTTTCAGATAATATTCAAATTCTATATATCTTTGGATGGTAACCGGGATTTACGGTAAATTGTTATGTTTATAAGCATTATGCAAATTGTCTATCAGAAATTTGCTCGTTAAAATTTTCCTCTTAAAATTTAAAAAAAATATGCCGTTAGATATCTTTTTGTGTTTCTTAAGTGGAAAATTGCCAGTATATTCATTCATTTATCAAAGTCAGCTCAATTATGTCACTGGCTGTTTTCCCGGAAGGTATACAAAACATCACCCCTGTGGACCTTGTTCCATGGACCCCTTCATAAACCCGGTCCATGGACTACCCCTGTGGTCCACCCCTTCTTTTTTAAAGTTGCAAGCAGAAAGAGAGAAATGTGATAGTCGCACTTATCTGGACAGTTTAAGCAGGAGCCCATGACTAGGAGGGAACAACTTCCTTATTAATCTCAAGGTAGTTTTGCGGACCAATCTATTTTGAGTGCACCTTTTCCGCAAGAAACAAAGACAGTTCCTGTTCGGTGACGTTTTGACGTCAATAAATCGCGGTCTGTGAAAACGTCGCTCCTAGGTATGGGCGACTGATTTAAGCAATTGTCTCTAATAAACAGCTATACCACCTAATATGTAGCTGACCACTCCCCTAGTGGCTTTTCAGGGTCAATGAACAACACTTTGGGGTGAACTTTGCTAGACTGCTTTTGCACATATACCTACATGCAACATGGTATGTGCTCGCGTGATATGTACACGCAATTCTCGCCTACGCATTAAGATCTCGCGCAACCATACACGGTTAATTAAGAAAAAAACAAATGACGAAATATTTCTTCGGCCGTTACACGAACCTACGGTTCATCGTCCCTATCCGAGAAGACTAGAGAGTCTAACCATTTGCATTTGTCATTACAAAGGCAGCATTTTCTCCTCAATTATTTAAAGACCCTGAGTGTTGGTCCGGCCGTGGTTTTGATCCCGCGACCTCCGCACAGTAGTCCGATGCGCACTGTGAGCCAACCGGTCGGCTGAGTCCAGACCTACCAGCGTGGCATTTGAGAGGCCAGGCCAAAAAGGCATGCTAAGGCCCCAAGAGGACGACGTATGCAAAACACGACTTGCTCCCACTGACTGGATTCATACTTCAGTTGGTGGAGCATTGCACCGGCATCGCAGAGGTCATGGGTTCGAATCCCGTTGAAGTCGCTGTAAAAGAGACAATAATTATTGCTTAAATTGTCCAGATAAGTGCCAGGATGACTTCTCTTTCTCGTCTAAAGATTTATCTGCTTGAAACTGTACAAAATGAGGTGTGCTCCACAGGGGTGGTTCATGGACCGGATCCATGAAGGGGTCCATGGACCGGGGGTCCATGTTTTGTATACGTCAGTTTTCCCGTGTTCCGCGTCTAATTTTAGGTCCGCAGACTGTTGGAATCGAAAATCTCAAATAATTCCCAAAGTCGGTCCCATTTTGAAATTTTAACACCAGCAGTGTTATAAACTCGTTAAAACCTTATTATAAACTGAAAATTAAGGTAGGTTAGATTTTGAGCTGTGGCCGCGGTTTCGGCTCAATTTTTCTGTGCATTCGCTCTTAAGTGGTCAGGGGCATCCAACGATGATCTTCGGTGAAACATGTGTGCGAGAGAGTCAAGCTGTTCAAAAAATTTCGGTTCTACGTTACCAATCAGCTATAGATTTCTTTACCAAAACATGACCTAAAAGATTCGCAACTAGGGATAAGTAGTTGTTACGTTTTCAGGTGGGATATTTTTGCAACTTTTGGCACTTAAAAAGGTCATCTAGCAGTTTTGGATGAGCATATGGTGGAATGAATATTTTTTGTTGATGTAATTTAGTGCCTGGTGAATGATCTCTATCTTTACAATTTTTCATGCGAGTCACCACTTCACTCGACGGTTTCAGGCCTTAGGCACGGTTGAAATCTAATACTCAAATAACTTAATGCTCAAACTAAACACTCGAAGCGATCCGACGATCGTTCAAAACTCAGACTAGGGGTGCGTTCCTTTGGGATGAACTGAAAAAGGATCACCTGGATCACAGTGCAACAAAGGAACCGATAAATCCACTCTGAGAAAGGATTTTTTGCTTCCTTTGATGCTCCATGATCCAAGTGATCTTGGATCAGTGATCCTTTTTTGGATCATCCCAAAGGAACGCACTCTAAGCCCTCTTTACACGTGACTTTCTTCCCGCCACTCTTAATACGTGATTTATATGCTAATTCATGTCAAATCTATTTCTAACAAATGGTTTGCCAAGAAGTTCTTAGAAGGTAACGTTAAGCTAGCAATTTCTGAAATGAAGATATCATTCCCTAAAATTTTTGGACACTTCAATTTTCAGCTTAGATATCCGAACAGATGAAGTTGTTCTAAGTGATAAAAACATCTCCTCAGACAGTCTTGACACATTACAAGGAGCCTAGGAATTTCCCTCAAATGCTTTTCCCTTAATTTTCTAGTTGGGTGCCCTTGAGTCGTCTGTCATTTATGTGTGTGTCAGTTGCATCCTATCTTGGCTGCTATCAAGATGTCTTTGAGGGGTTCAATTAAAGTTATTTAACGATACATGGTGAAGTGCTCGAAAATTAAACAAAAATCCAGGTTGTCCCTGTTTCAAAACCCGGGCAACTAAACCCGTAACTTTGGTTACCGAGATAAGTGTTAGTGGCTGCTCATTAGGAAACCCCCTAAGAAGTACAAAGTGTTGAGATGCAATCACATAGCGTTACAGCTAGGTATCCCATAGTTCTAAATGTGCGCCTGTGGCTTTTTG
>BLAZ01000043.1:629491-636991 GCA_014633955.1 Acropora tenuis | reverse complement strand
ATGCCTTTGTCCTCGGAACGGCTTCCTCTGGAGTACAGAGCCGCTCTTAAATTAATAGTTTACCCTCTATTTCTAATATTTTCTTCACTTTGTTTTTGATTTCTCAGCTAATTGTGTCAATAACAAAATGCTCGAATATGATTGGTACTTAACAGCCCTTATTTGTGGCTTAATTGGCTGTTTCAGGTCCAAACCGTCTGATTTGACCTGTCCAATTACGAACACTTGCAATCGGTTAGTTAATCGAAATGTTTCGTGCATGCTTTGACGCCCAAGGGGCTTCAAAACTTGGTTACTAAACATCGGTCACGCTAGCTACTTGGTAGCCGCACATAGCATACGTAATGTTCTTAGAACATTCTGACATCATTTGACTATCTGTTCAAGAGTACACATACGGCCGGTAAACGAAACGTTACCCGACCTTCACATCGATTCAAAACCAATGATGGGTTAGAAAGTACCAAAGAAGTGCAATGCCAGGAGCTTACCCATTGACCAAGAATGTTCCAGTGCTAGGCCGTATTTGTATCTGATGAGAGGTGACAAAGATCGTCTATTTCATTTCATCGGTATTCATATTCAGTACAAGATGCTCGGCACCAGGCGAAAGGACAACTGACAAATCAGAGTCCTAGGCTAGAACGAGTTTCAATCGAGTGTCGAAAAGTCAAAACCAAAGTAATTACTTTGGCCAATCAAAAAGGAAGGAGACAATCCAGTAAACCAATCAAAGCTCGAAGTAATTACACGTGGCCGATACAAAGCGCGGAAAAATGTGCACGCGCAAGCCGCTATTGGTTTTGGTTTCATTTCTGATTGGTTGATAAAGTGGCGCGAGAGCTTTGAACCAATCACTGAGTGAAGTAATAAAAAACCAAAGTAATTCACTCATTACTTTCGATACTCAATTGAAAACCGTTCTAAGAAAGCAACGTCTTTTCTCTGGAATAGGAATAACCGGCCTTGAGTGTAAACCCGAGAACAGGAAAGGTTTGCTCCTCAAGGGCTATGCAGCTTCCCAAAGGTTATTCTAATGGTCCTGTACACTATCAGCAGTCACAATTTTATAAGTGAAATCGTCGTTCCATTTTGATCATGTAGCCCTTGACGATTACGATGTCACCAACAAGCAACAAATCATTGATAAAAAGACAGAAACTTTCTCTTGTTTTTACTTGCGCTATTAGTAATCATTAAAAGGAATGAGTGGAGTACAATTCAGGAAGTAATCGGGCGAGTGATTTGAGATCACGAGCATGATTACTCCTAAATTGTACGACACCAAATCCGATTACAATAGTCAATAAAAAAATGCGAGAAACTCAGGAAAGAGTTAATGTAAGAGCGCATACGCTTCTGTTCAAAAGGTTGTGATCAAAATCTAAGGAAAACTGATCTGTCGTGAATAATGGTCATTTGACCAGTTAATGTCCATGTTTGTTTTCAATCTGGACCTGTCAACCTGCTCACTTAAATTTTCCTTGATTTTGATTGACTAAGTGGTTTAAGTTTAATGGCTTACGGCATGAAGTGCTTAATTTTTATTGGCTGCTTGAAGTGCCACTTGTGGCAGGATCGAACCACAGAAACCGAGCAAATGGCTAATGCTTGTCCTTGTGTCCTATTAGACTGTTTTTGTGCTTATACTTATTCCACAAATGTGATCCAAGCTTTAGATAGCAGGCTCGAGTTTTCAGCCAGATATGGTGGTTCAGGCGCAAATGCGATCACGCGGCCATAGGCTATGTATCTATCCATTCGTACGACGGACACTATATCCCACAAAATTAAACAAAGCAAAAATCTCTTCAACTCTGCAATGACTTTGTAAGTATATGGTTTCGTAAGGACGGTGTTTATGTCATAAAGATAGTTTTCTGCGGGTCATAATTGTACGAGAGAAGCAGATCTCAGCCGGAAAGGGCTGTTGTAATTTTAAAAGAAAATTGGTGTCAGCCATGAATTTACATGCACAAGAGAAGGGGAACTTCCATTTTGAAAAGAGCTTGTCCGATATTGTTTTCTCATATTAAAGTTAAAATCAATTTTTCTTTTGCAGCTCATGAGAGTAACGCACAAGCAGGTCAGAGAATATCTATTTTCTCTATAAATTGCCTTTCCGTTCGAAATTCAAGATGTAGAGCCCAAAATTTTGCAAAACACTTTCCATCGGTTCAGTTGCACAAAATCTTCCTTTTAAAATCTTATTAAAATTAAAATCAAGTTTTGTTTTGCAGGGGAAGCAGTTGATGCAAACAACACAACATCAGGTCCGAGAATATCTATTTTCTCCATAAATTGGCTTTCCGTTCGAAATTCAGGATAACTTGCATGGAGAGCCCAAAGTTTTGCGAAACCCTTTCCATCGATTCAGTCGCACAAAATCTTCCTTTTAAAATCTTATTAAAATTAAAATCAAGTTTTGTTTTGCAGGGGAAGCAGTTGATGCAAACAACACACCATCAGGTCCGAGAATATCTATTTTCTCCATAAATTGCCTTTCCGTTCGAAATTCAAGATAACTTGAATGGAGAGCCCAAAGTTTTGCGAAACCCTTTCCATCGATTCAGTCGCACAAAATCTTCCTTTTAAAATCTTATTAAAATTAAAATCAAGTTTTGTTTTGCAGGGGATGCAGTTGATACAAGCAACACACAAGCAGGTCAGAGAAGATCTATTTTCTCTATAACGTCTTTTTAAATCTTATTAGAGTTAAAATCAAGTTTTCTTTTGGAGCAGAAAGCGTTGATGCATATAACGCATGCATATATCTCTATGAATTACCTTTCCGGTCAAGCTAAATATAGAGTTCAAAATTTTGCAAAACCCTTTCCATCGGTTCTGTCGCACAAAAACGTCCTTTTAAAATCTTTTTAAAGTTGAAATCAAGTTGTCTTTTGCAGGAGAAGCAGTTGATGCAAATAACACACCGCCAGGTCAGAGAATATCTTTTTTCTCTCTAAATAGCCTTTCTGTTGAAGACAAATATAGAGCCTAACTTTGCAAAACCGTTTCCATTGCTTTAGTCGCACACAAAGTCAGAATTCTTTTAAAATCATTATATTAGCCTACGTTGCAAGCAAAGGGAAAACGAGATCCGGAGAGGGGACTTGGAGCGCTAGAGGCACGTACGAAAAAGGGCGGGACGCGAAATCACGGGAGAGAGGGGAAAAGAAACGTTCCTTTGGAAAAGCTGTTGTTTTCGCCACGACACTCCCTAATTAATGAAAAAAAAAATTTCAAGCTATTGTTCTCCGCATGCTGCCATTAATAAATAAGAAATGGAGTTCGTTAAACGTCTCGCTGTCAAATAGTATGCAAAATAATAAATATTTTCGACTTAACTACGAGTAGTCAGTCTTTGGGCCAGTAAAGCGAGCGAAACACGCAACGGCACGCGCGATAATTGTCTCCAGCGACT
This sequence comes from Acropora tenuis, assembly GCA_014633955.1. Classification (NCBI taxonomy): domain Eukaryota; kingdom Metazoa; phylum Cnidaria; class Anthozoa; order Scleractinia; family Acroporidae; genus Acropora; species Acropora tenuis. The sequence continues at coordinate 633,567 of BLAZ01000043.1, read as the reverse complement.
CATCGCGGCAGGGAATTCACACGTATGTTTTTCCGAGGCGAAGTACTCGTACTCCACTTTCCGACATTCTTTCTAACTTTTCTCGTTTTTATATAGGGAAAGTTAAAAAAAAATGACCAAAGTTGTAAAAACCAATTTAAAAAAGGCCAGGAGCCTGTGTAAATCTGTAAAAGCCAAAGCTGACAGATCAGATCAGATAAGATAATCTATTTAACTCAACTCAAAACAACAAATAAGTACAGAATAAAAAAGTTGAGATTTACAAACAACAAAAGTTATAAATAAAGGAAATAAAGTATAAATATCTAGATAATAAATGAGTTGGGTTCATCCAAGTAGCAGTGTCTGATTTAGTGGATGACCCCAACAAAAAAGGGAAAAAAGAGAGAAAGAAAATACGTACAAAGTGAACACAGAAAATTTAGTTATTTAGGATAAAAAGTATTTCTTCATACGCTAGGCTAGTAATTAAGGAGTGTAAGAATAATGAAGCATACAGTTCGTGAGACGAGGGCAAAGAATTCCATAGACGAGAGCCAGTGAATTTTAAGGAACGTAAACCATACTGTGTAGTGTTAAACGAGGTGACATCAATCTTTACGAACTGCGTTCGACATAATATCGTATCTAAATGCGACCTTATTGGCTTCAGAATAACAACTTGGTGTGGTATCGCGGAACAGAAACTGCTAGCAGTCCTTCAGAAAGGGCAACAGAATACCAAGTAAGAGATTTTCGAGCCTGAAATTTCGAGACACCCAGAGGATGGGATTTTGCTAAGTCCGCGGAGTTTTTTCTCTCGCCCTTCAGTGCAAGTTGCCATTTCCATCGCATTTATTTGTCACCAGAAAATGAACTCGAACAATTTAAACTGAAAAATATGCCCTCATCCCTTGATCTGCATATGTGTCCACCACACAGATAAATGCTGTTTTGGCAACAATTAATGTTGCATTAATAAATGTTATGTTTCCAAACGGATTGCCAACCACTTTTGAGACTGAATTTACCAAACAGGAAATGTTCTCGCGCCATTTTCTTGCTGAAATGATGTTATTTCAGCGATTTTTCGTTTTATTTAACATGTAATACCTATAAACTAGCTGATAAGCTGTCTCAGTTCCTGACTTGTGACATGTCAGGCCAGTGAGAATCCACCACAATAGCTAAGCGTATTTACCCAATTAACTTGTATCGTGTCTCATCTTACCTTACCATACCCTATCTTATCTATGTGTGTGGGCCTGTTCCCCTGAGTAGGGTATTTGCAGATGTCCCCGCAACTAGCGAAGGCCCTAAAAAAGCTGTGTATTGGCCTGTTCCCATAAGTTGGGTATGGCAGATGTCCTCGCAAGCATTAAACTTGACTTATAGTCATGTCCTCACAACTATATAATAATAAGTCCCCAAAAGAAAAATAAAGTTTTTTTAAAACATTTGAAGAGATGTATCAAGTGATGGGACATTAAGCAACAATCATACCAAAAATTGTTTGGATAATTGCAAAAGAAGACGTAATCCTCACAAGGGGGGCTGGGTAACATAGGCCCCACAAGTAGCCAGGGGCAGGTATTGGTGTTTGTGTGGGTTGGTGTGTGTGTGTGTGTGTGTGTGTTTTCTTAAAATGATCTTATTATATACATCGTCAGTTCAAGTAGCCCACTTGTGAAAGCTGTGCTAACTGCGGGCTGCAAAGGCCTTTTCCACACTGAAATTGTAAATGTCAATGTTGTCGTTGAATCTCATGCTATCTTATCTTATCTTATTTCACCAGTGTGCACTAAAGAGGAGCTCAACTACCTCAGGGTCTGCTTCATTGTCTCTGGAACAATAACACAGGGTTTGCGTTCAATCTTCAAACAGGAGTGGGACAACCGGTATAAGAGAACAGTTGGTGAATGGAAAGACACACAAAATAATGGATTGGATTTCTTCAAAGCCGAATCCAGCGCGAACCGCAAAAGATATTCCGGGTTTCTGGCAACAATGATAAAAGGTGATAGAGGAAAATGGGACTGCACTATGCTTTTTTACGCCATTCTTTATTCCAATTCTATCCACGCACTTGACCCGCAGATCCGATCTAACGTAGATGATCTCAGAAAATTTCGCAATACTTACTTCGCTCACGTGGCAGGGGGCAGGCTCTCAGACGTGCTCTTTGAAGATGCTGTTCGCAAAGTCGAGAGTGCATTTCACGCGCTTGGCCTGCCCGTCGCCACAATCCAAACTATCAAAACTAGTTCCTTGACCGACTTGGAGTCTCCTCCGGTTCTCACAAATATTGAAGAAGAACAATATAGCCTTAGAAGACAAGTACCCAGGGTTCAGGAGAAAATTACCAGCCTTATCGATAGTGAGAAAGAACAACTTCATAAGCAGTCGTTTTGCATCCTTCCACCACTACCGCCTCACCAAATCGCAGGTCGTGAGGATGATGTCGCCAAAATAGAAAAAAGGCTGAACAAACTGAGACACACCAATAAAAACAGGATTAGTTACTTTTATATCTCTGGTAATCCTGGAAGTGGCAAATCTCAACTGGCTCGCTTAGTGGCCAAGAGAGTCTATGACAAGACCATTAAAAGTTCCAGTTCGCCGTTACTTGTGAAAACTTTAAATGCTGAAAACAGGGAAGCGCTTCTGGAATCGTACGTGTCACTGGCAGCAATGGTGAGCTGTCCTGAACCTACAGTGACCAGCATCCACAGTTCCAAGGATAAGGCGATAGAAGAGAAAATAAACAATCTGAAAGAGTTGATAGGGACAAAAATTTCGTTTTACGAATGGTGGCTTCTTGTAGTTGACAATGTCACTAGTTTGTCTGACACGCTGGGTTTCCTTCCAGTGCTTGGAAATGAGCAATGGGGAAACGGCCAGTTGTTAATTACAACGCAGGACCGCTCGTGTATCCCTCCAGACAGCTCCAAGTCTCTATGTTGTCATATCTCTATAAGCCAAGGCATGACATCCGAAGCTAGTGGCTTTCTGCTGGCGACGATTTCTGGTAACAAAGACGATGCAACAGCGGCAAATGAAGTCGCAAAGGCATTGGACTACCAGCCTCTTGCGTTGGCCAGCGCAGCATTTTACGTAGCAAAAGTGCGTGAACTATATCCAAATCTTGGCTGGAACGACTACTTGAAAAAGTTAAATGAAGGCAAGCGTGCCCTAACCGAAAAGGACCTTGCCAAAGCAAGTCAACATTACTCTAAAAAAACTATGACCGCAGCGATCCAGATTGCTGTTAAAAGAGAGTGGAATTATGATGGAGTAATGAAGCATGTATTTACATTCCTCGCTTACTGTGCACCACAGCCATTGAGGTTAGACATTTTGACCAATTACGTTCTGAATGTGGATAAACATCAAGATAAGGAGGATATAGGACTACGCATCCAAGGTTCATCTCTTATTCTAATCGACAAAAGGAAGGACGGTGTCTGCATTCGCCTACACAAAGTGGTACACAACATCGTCAAACTCTCGGTGATTGATGGCTGTATGAATTCGAATGAACATGTTCGAAATGTTCATGCAGTAGTAATGTCATTCAACCAATTCATTGAAGAAACAATGGGTTGGACCTGGAACGAGTTGGATTCTGTCGCTCAAACTAAACATTTTGTTGGACACTTGAAAACTCTATCGAAGGAAATCGGAAGTGTATTTGCTGCTTCAGGGCTCGAGAAACGCAAAGTCTTCATCACAGATATCTTTCGTAGTTCGTTTCACTTACGAAGGCTTGGTCGAATTACACAATGCAACGGTGAGTTCTGCTCAGCAAGGGAGTACTTTAGTGCTGCTGTAACGGTCATCGACGGAACTCAGACACGTGAAGGTTTTAGAGAATTGGCACGTGGATGCACCGGTTTGGGCAGAGTCAATAGTTCCTTGGGTCACCATCAGGAAGGAAAAAAGCATTTAGAATTTGCCAAGTCCGTTTATCTTACGAAGTTGGAACAAGACAATGTCGAACAAAACAAAGTCGAACAAGACAAAGTCGAACAAGACAAAGTCGAACTAGCGCGTATTTACAGTTTCTTAGGTAAAGTAGAGAGTCGCTTGGGAAATCC
>BLAZ01000043.1:558679-559805 GCA_014633955.1 Acropora tenuis | reverse complement strand
AAATATGAATATTTCAATAACAAACATGAAATGAACATGACAAGTTTCCTTTTGTCTCGCAGCTGGCCGTGAATTATATTTCAGGAATAAAACCCTACGAAACATACAGCATTACACCAATCGCAGAATGCAGCTAAAGATCTTGCGTCTCCCGGGGTTTCTTTCCAGTAGGTCATGAAGACGGTATTACGAGTGTGAATTTATAATGTAGAAAAGGAAGAAATTAATTATTCAAAAACTCCTTGATTACGATTATCTTTAAACCGATTAGTCGTAGATCTACTCTAGATTTAAAAACATAATCATTGTTCACACAAATAGTGGATTTCAAAATACTGCCGTGTGAATCATACGGCCACCAAGCCACCAATTGTTCACACAAATAGTGGATTTGAAAATACTGCCGTGTAGATCCTACGGCCACCACCTTACTTATAAGGCCACCAAGCCACGTAACAGACTGCACTCATAGTGCTGTTTCAAAATTTTATCGTTGGGTTAAATGAATATTATAATTTGGCCACTAAGAGGGCACTAAAAGGAAAGGAAAATAATCAAATTTTTTGTAGTATGATCGTTGGGGTAATATAACTTACCGCCTTACAACAGGTTTCATCGCAGTTGTTTTCAACTGCCTCCTTATGAAGTTTCAACAAGATATTTCTTGGTCTGTCGATCCGTAGCCTCGTAAACTCTTTCTTCCAAGTCGTGAAAGCTCTGAATGCCATCATTCCACCGATTATAAGACAAGCAGAAACACAAAGAATTGCTCCGCAGGAATAGGAGTACATTTTCACTCGTGTACTGTGGTCTGTGTCAGCTCCTCACTTCTAACATTATACATACACGTGCACGTGCGCAAGAGCCTTTTTGATTGGATTTGATTGGTTAATTCTTTCATTTGTCACAAGAACGGTCGCTCATGTAGATAATTAACCAATCGCGTGTGAAACAGCTGCGCCGGTCAACACATAGCCTGCGAGCAGGCTATGTCAATTACACTTCTACTGATATGCAACCGAGGGTAACGAGTCACGTTTTGACGTTTATTTTCCTCACTTGTCTTAACGACGGCGACGTTTTGGATTTTGTGCTGTTCCTGATATCTCCTTCATCGTGTAGACAA
>BLAZ01000043.1:551179-553679 GCA_014633955.1 Acropora tenuis | reverse complement strand
AAAATAAAAGGACAAAAAACCAAAAAGCGATTCGAAGGCAGGAAACTTGAATGTTTTCCAACCTCCTCCTCGAATCTTTTCTTTCGGGCGTAATATCGAGAGCTATTTATAAGGGATTTTTGTTCGAATCCCTTTAAATATTTCAGATCTTACTTGGAAAGCAAGCTCGACTAGACTATCCCTGGCGAACATTGAGTGTTAATTACCTCTGCTTCACGCATGAAACATGCTTCCGGAGACACGTAAGGAAACAAAACAAGGAGGAAAAATAATTCTATTTTGCTGCTGCTAATTTCTAATTTTGCTTTATTCTGGGTTTTTTTGTTTTGTTGTTTTTTTCTTCTTTCTATTATTATGCATTGCATTGACAGTTCATGTATTTATGTAACTGCTCAGCCCACTCCACTCTTCCCAACTACCCAACCTCGTTCCCAGGGCTTTTTCCCTAAGAAAATGGAAAGGGCGGGAAAAGCTTGAGTTAACCCTTTCCGGAGTAGATTTATAAATAAAACCATTTGAATCACATGAATGCGCTTGCCGCCTGCTGTTTGACGTAAGACAATACTACTGTCATTTCTCTATTTTCATTGGCTCTTTCCTTTATCAGCGTGCGAAACCTCCTCAGGGAATCGTTCCATTTATAGATCTACTTGGGAAAAGATTGACTCCAAGGGCTTGTATGGGAGACGGAGGCTCCATCTGAAGAGCTCCTGGCATGGGCTAAAATGCAGGGACGGATTCAATATATTTTTCTTAGGTTGGGGTGCACCATTAAGAAATAATTTCAACCTCGGCTAATGCTTTATTTGCTACAGGACATCTGGGGGGAGGGGGGATCCGCCCCTGAGATGCATAGTAAATGCATCATGTAACGAAATGTAAGGTAACGCAATGGACGGGGGTACACACTTTGTCTCTGAACTTGAACGAAACTGATATGGTCTAAAAGCCAGTCAATTTGAAATTTACTGATAGGCCTACAAAGAGTTCCAAGCGAAAGCGATGAGCTGCTTAATTCAAATGAGGACGCAAGTTTACCGGAGTCTTCTAACAAAGAATAGGACCTTCATATGCAACAATTATGTGTTCTTTGCGATCCAAAATCTAATAATTGTTCATTTAGTATTGTTCTTAGTTTGGGAAGCAGACGTAAACAAACGTCCGCGCGGTTCCCGCCTTCTTTTGAAACAGTTTACGCTGATATGCCCAAACTTTCCGCAATTCTAACAACGAACATTACTATGTCGGGCACTTAGTCTCCTCGCATGATACAGTGGCATTGGTAGGAGTTGACGTTCGTTGTTTTCTCCGACTTTCGCCGCGATTCCTAAGATTTTTTCATGATCTTTGTCGTCCAGTAGTGGTAGCAGGAAATTACAGAACATCTGGTTAGGCTTGTCCAGTTTTCCCCCTTAAGGATTCATAAGCCAGCCTAAAGTACCCCTCTTTTTCATGGCGTACGTCACGAGCAGTGTTTCAGGGCTTCCAATAAATATAAGACCTCGTACTTGTTAAATTCCACAATGGGTCGGGAAGCGAGGTTCTTTTTTTTAGTGAGGAAGCTGTTCACTGATGCACATGACAGGGTATCCATGTCTGCCTTCATCTCATCGTACTTTTTCTGTAGAGCCTATAATTTAAGAGTAAGGCAAGCATTCCTGGACGCTTTATAGCCGTAACGCAAGTCCATACAGCAACTCCCTTAGCGGCCAGTAACATTTTCATAATTGAAATGAAATAACACATTCTTGCTAAGCGTATCGTGTTACCCGCTGCCAATTCAATAGACATCTCACTAACTGTAACATTGAAAATGTTTCACTTAAATGGCTAATAGCATTTGCATTTTCAAATAACAAAGTCTTATTGGATTTACTACGAGGCCAATAACATGTCAAATTTGCTTATAAGACACTCTAAAAAAGTTTTACTCCGGCCGTGGCCAATAACATTTCACATTTAATTTGCAAATAGCAAACTCTTACGAGTTTCACTCGGTGGCCAATAACATTTCGCATTTGCAACTAGCGAACTCTTAACGAGTTTCACTTCGTGGCCAATAACATTTCACAATTGCAAATAGCAAACTCTTACGAGTTTCACTCGGTGGCCAATAACATTTCGCATTTGCAACTAGCGAACTCTTAACGAGTTTCACTTCGTGGCCAAAAACATTTCACATTTGCAAATAACAACCTCGTAGCGAGTTTCACTTCGTGGCCAAAAACGTTTCACATTTGCAAATAGCAAACTCTTAACGATTTCACTTCGTGGCCAAAAACGTTTCACATTTGCAAAGAGCAAACTCTTAGGAGTTTCATTCCGTGGCCAAAAACATTTCACATTTGCAAATAGCAAACTCTTAACGAGTTTCACTTCGTGGCCAAAAACATTTCACATTTGCAAATAGCAAATTCTTACGAGTTTCACTTCGTGGCCAAAAGCATTTCACATTTGCAAATAGTAAACTCTTACGAGTTTCATTCCGTGGCCAAAAACA
>BLAZ01000043.1:506822-509322 GCA_014633955.1 Acropora tenuis | reverse complement strand
TAAAACTGCGACCCGCTTATTCTGTAAAGCTAGTCTTTTGATATGTCGTAAAGGAATACAATAGGCCATTTCCGAGTTCCCCTCAATCTCTCTTTCAAAGCGAGTCTAAGTGCGAAATTTTTGTTATGATAATTATTTCCAATTTCAATATGAATGAAAACTGATTTTCAAAACAAAGACTTCGCACTTAGCCTCGCTTTGAAGTGGAGGGTGAGGTGAACTCGGAAGTGGCCTATTTAAAACAACTGCAATGTTTCGTGCCTCGAGACGCCTTTGTTTTGAAGATACAAAGAGAATTATGTCACCCGAAAACCACCCGAAAAGTTTCGGGACTTTCGAGAAACGGGCCCCAGGTGCGAAATGCTTGTTATGGTAATTAGTTCTATTTTCAATATGAATGAGAACTGATAGTAATTCATAACAAAGACTTAATTCGCACGTGGATTCGTCTGGCAACTTAAACGGGCTTTGTAGCCACGAATCCAGTATTGTACGTGTACTTACGGTTTTCCTAGTTCGTAATTAAGCCTCGCTTGCTTTTATCTATCTTTGTCACACTACCTCGTTAACACCCCTGTAAGGCTCGTATTGTTCTTTGTGTCAGTTTCGCTGGTATTGTTTAGTTTTCGCATATAAGTTTGTTCATGTTGTATGCAAAACCGTTTCTGTAATTCGAAGAGTCGTACAGATCTTGTAAGTGTCGTGTTTTTTTCTGAATTCGCTTTCCTTTGGTTTTCTATTTCTACCTTTCCTTGTAATTTCATGCATGTGCTCCGTTTTTTCCCTTCAGTGAATCGTCAAGTAAAATAAAGGTACGATATCAAAGTGTACGCAGACTCGTTAACAGGCTTCATCACGCGACAAAGCTTACATAGTGCGGCACATTCTAATCTCGGCTAAAGAAAATGATGCAAATCAAGGTTCGACTTTGCCGAACAACAGTTGCTACCGAAGAAACAAGAAATCCCTACGTAATCATGCATAAAAAGTATTTAACTACACTACGCTTTGTATTGAAATAACCAACTGGTTGCCTATTGCCTATTAGGATTCTTAAATATGTTTAGTTGCCTTAGTATTGTTACTCTGAGGTGCATTTAGTACAGTGCCAAGAAATTAACTGGCACAGCTAACTGTACTTTTTTTTCTTCCCATTCGCGAATTGATTAAGCATTTGGGACACTAAAACATTTTTGATTTTTTATCCTCATCTCCTTTCCGCATACAAATTCAAAGGACGCGCCTTAACGCCTCAAAGTGTTATAACACGTTAGGGGTTTCCAAGGCAGATTAAAGTCATTGTGATTGTTTGTCAATGGTAACACTTTATTCATAAGGCGCAAAAATTCTTAAAATTCTAAGGCGCAGAAATACTAAAAAATCTATAAATACAATATACAATGCACAGTAAAACATACATGAGAATTCTAAAAGCCTATAAAAATAATAAGTAATGGACTAAATTGCTGCTAACTAAGCCTTAATTAAAATAAATCTACATCCATTCACATTCATCTGTAAAAATTCCTAAAATCGATAGATTAATTAGAAACTTCCCAAAAAAGGTGCGTTTTTAGCTTTTTCTTGAAAATGACAATTCTGGTATTCCGAATGTCACACGGCAAATTATTTCAAAAGTGGGTGCGCAAACCGAGAAAGCTCTGTCACCCTACTACCCAACGTTTTGAGATGAGATTGTGACACCTCCAAAAAAAGTTTACTACACGATCTAAAACGACGTAAACTGAGGAACTTGTAAACTTTGTAAATCACTGATATGATTAAGGACTAGGCCGTTCAAAGATTTTTATTTGGTCATAAGTAAAATCTTAACAACTGTTCGTCCCCGCACAGGTATCCAGTGCAACTCCTAAAGAACCAGAGTATTAATGATCAGATTTCCCCTGACATATCAGAGGACAAGCCACACGATCGTGAGCAAATTGAAACCTATGAGTTAGAGGTCTCACGACTTCATCAATTTAGCAAACAATTTTGTCAATTTTTATCATGTCCCGAGAAAGTTGACCCAACGGCCAATGGGGTGGAAGCAAAGTCATTTGTGATCCCCACAGCTTTTCTCCAATTTCTCTTATTATTGATATCGTTGTCATTATCGTTTTCGTTACTATCATTGTTATTGTTACCATCATGACTTGAATAATCAGACCTGAGTGTAGGCCTGGCTAGTCTCCTTCGCAGCCGTTATTAGGGTCGTGACGCAATGCTCCTCCCCACTAACGGCTGCTCACTTGAGCTCTGCATTCCTTTCCTTAAATTGACCAATAAGGAGCAGGCTTCCATTTCTTGGAAACCTGGACCTCTGGCGGCAAATGTAACGAGAAATATGATTGGTGCAGCTGCTAACAGTTACATGCATGCAAAAATATCTGCGGTACGCAGTTTAGCAGATATTTGTTTTCTGCACGTTCTTATACGGTTAATTGCCCCCGCAGGGTTTTGGCCCAGAGGCCAAAACCCGAGGAGGCATTATAGAAAC
>BLAZ01000043.1:479951-481741 GCA_014633955.1 Acropora tenuis | reverse complement strand
TTTGCTACCATGTGGCATGTAAACAAGTTTCACACAAGGGCTTAAAATTTCCGCATGTACTGACCTCACATGACCCCTTTATTTGTTTCATATTTTCCAAATACAGAGAGTTGGGTTTTCCGTCAACACTAATAGAGAGGAGATAAAAAACATACAGAAATGAAAATACTTTTCTGGAGCATTAAAGCCGGAAATGACATTGATAAACATGAAGGTTTGAACCTCAAGGTTTAATTAAATCCACTTAAACCTGGAGGCTTAAATCCGTTTAATAAGGTATAGGGTACCATAAGGTAATATAAGATGATTTCACAAAAGTGCTTATTTATTATTCAACATACTGGTATGCTCTGTTAATAAAAATGTTTAAAAGAATTTGACAGCTCGATCTATTTTGGTAAAAGGAATTTTGCCGGAGTCGGCATCTTTTTGAGGATATCCCTTCATCAAACAAAGAAAGCACATGACCATTCACTATAACACCATAATCATCTAACAATGATAATTAATTGTCGCCACTATCCTCGAGGACACGACTGAGAGGACCAGATATCAATCCTTGGCTCAGCAAGAGTTGGGCCATCAGTAAAAGCACTCCGAAACCACTTACATCAAACCATCTAAGCAACTTGTTGCCAAGATCGAAGATGTCTCCTTTAAAGTCATTTTTCGTTGGTGTAATATTTGGTGCAGCAGTAACTGGAACGATCGCAGTGCTATGCATTCTGGCTATGAAGCAGGCTACTGAAGGAGAATCAGAAAGAGAATTAAAAAAGGTTGCCATTGAACATGATGAGAGATCCTAAGAACTTAACAAAGGTAAGATGTCTTGAGTAACTATTATTAAAAAAAAAAACAACATAAGAAAAAACGAAGAAAAATCTGGATTTGCTTTGATTTGCTTTCATAAGACGTCATTCTTGGTTGATGTTAAGGCTTCTTTTTTTTGCCTCGATGTATCACTCAGGAATTTGGAGCTCTATTTCAACGAAACGAAGTAAACGGGGTTTTAACAGTTTTTACTGCTCAGTCTGATAGATAATTAATTCATAAACCATTTGAACGAGAAGATTCAGTGTGTAATCAGTCTTGCGTGTCTTAATGCCATCGCTCGCAACTTGCCACCAACACAATTTGATGTTGTTCTTAAATTATTGGTTTATTTCATACTTTCCAAACACAGAATAATGGAGGCGGACAGATGGGGAACACTGTTCATTCGCGTAGCCAACACTAAGACTGAGTTAAGGGATATAAAATACGCAGTAATGAATTCGAACTGACACTATTCTATTCTAGAGCCGCATTACAGAAATTAAAACAAATACTTAAACAAGTAAACTTAAACCATATTCCTTTGGCTCAAGTCAACGTAAGATGATTTTACAAATCATGCTATTTTTTTCATAAATAAAGGTGGGCGAATCAACATTAGTATCATCCGTTCCACTTGAAAAGTTTCACTATCTTGTCTCGCTTTCGTCACCCGATGCTATTTTTTCTTCCTTTGCAGAAGTGACAAAGAAACGTTCAGATCGATGACGGACACTCACAATTTCCCTCTGGAAAACAATTCGCCGATGATTTTCACTTTATGAATGAGTCTCACTTGTACCCTAACTTACATATCTAGTTCAGTGCTTTATCATGCAAGTCGTTATGATAATTTTGCTAATTACGCATGACAGGATCTCATGTACTTATGTACTTGTACGAAAACAGTCATACTCGTTATAATCTCTCAGATAGATTGATTCAAGACAACAACTGTGCACGCCCCAAGTGCGTTT
>BLAZ01000043.1:452451-457451 GCA_014633955.1 Acropora tenuis | reverse complement strand
AGGTGATTTTGCAAAAATCATACAAATTTTGCCCACCTCCTCTTATATAATTTTCTTAATAAAGGTAGGCGAATTACAGCATAAGTATCCTCCGTTATCAAACTTTGCACTGATACACTTTTTTTCCGACTTGGCGTCAATCTGGGAACTGGTCAACACAAGAAACCCTAAACAGACGCACGTTTTTAAAATGATGATTTATGCGGTGACCGAGCTTTCATTGAATCGTTTTAAATCCGAAGTGAAGGCCATAGATTCAAGTTAAAAGTACTTTTTTTCCGCAGGTTTTAATCACAATTCCAGGTCGAGGATCAGTATTCCAATTTAGAAAAGCCCTTTTCCCCTTCTCCGCATAAAAAAAGTGATTATCTCGCATGGCTTCTTTCACCCGATTCTTCTTTTCCTTGCTTTGCAGCTGATATCATCAAGAAAAATTCAGCTGAAGAACCGTCCAAATAGATGTTTGACGCTCTTATGATTTTTTCTCTGGAGAAATGATCATCACATTCTGTCTTTATAGCGTTTATCAGTATAACTGTGGAAATGTAAGAGCTTAATGGGATCAAGAATGGAACAAAATAATGATAATAATAAAATAAATGCAACAAAACTTGAAACTCAAGTCTATTGAAATTCGCGGAAGCATTTTATGACCAGTTACCTGTATGTTGACTTTAATTACTCATGTTTAAATTCCTGCGTTAACGTACTAGTAAGAGACCTTTATAATCGGATATTGATCTCGCCTCATCTCAAGCACTTTGGCCTGTTAAAGTGTAGCATTGCATTTTGGAGAAAGTAAGGGATCTTTTTCGGCTAAACTACAGAATAGAAGGGCACCATTTTCATACCATGAAATAACAAAAGCTTCCACTGAATGTACAATTGTTGAATGTACGCGAGAAAGTTGCTATTGTTTGAAATGTTTCGTGTCTCCCTCTAAAAAAGCTTTCGACTAAATTGCATGCGCTGGTCCTGAAATCTGTGGTTGAAATTGAACATTTCAATTTCTGTTGCAATGCATACCCTCTGGCTAAACTACATTTAGGGTAACTCATTTTGGCGTCAGTGAATAACAAAAGTTAATATTGTTATCTGTCTCATTGTACAAAACTTCTGACTAATCCGCATGTGCTTGTCCTGAAGTCTGTAGTTGAAAATGAACATTTATTGCCGACTTTTCACATTCGTTCCTGCATAACTGCATGACCTCTGTCCAAACTACAGAATATAGGGAGCTCATTTCCATATCATTGAATAACAAAAGTTGTTATCTGTCTCGGTGTACAAAAGCTGACTTATCCTCGTATGCTGGCCCTGCGTGGCACTGCCGTCTGAACCACTTAACCACACCCCCGGGGAATACTTCCTTATTTGGGTTATACCGGTACGTGCCGCTGGACAGGGTATCGTTTTTTGGTATACAATTTGACTTAAAACCTGTACTTAATAGGGTATAGTAGTACGAGCCGAGAGACTTTAACCCAGACGGCAAGCAGTCTCTTTCTTTTCTTAGCCTGCGACCTGGGGCCTGCGAGAAGTTGAAAGAGCTCGCGACTGAGCGGCGGACAAGCGACGCGTTTCTTTTCCGCATTTGCATAATATCAACTGAGTAAATCGACTGACTTACAGTTGAACAGTTTACATTCATGTAAAACCAGCGAGTGTGCATTTTGTCACTTGTCCTAAACAGGGTCGTGAAATGGAAGCTGCTGTCCTTCACAGAGTAGGGTTTTGACCCTCAGCGGCACCCCTATACCCAAACATGGGTCAAGTACCCCCCCCCCGGGAACCACACGCCGATTGTCAGAGCGAAATCTGCTAACGTTGTTAAACGTAGGAGCGATGCGTGCACAGCTGTTTTTAATCATTCAATGTCTTATCCGCTTTTGTTTTCGTTCTTTTCTCCGATGCTCTTTCTTAATTTCGTCGTGGTAACTCACGATCAACTTCAAGGTTGATAATAATTGTAAGGGATTGACGGTGAGATACTCTAGCGGTGTATCTGGAAATAATGTTTTTATCCCGTTCGATCGAATGGCAGCGTCTTCAGAGGATAAACCCCGATCAACTTCCTGATGTTTTCCTGGCTAGTGTAAGTCGAATTAATGGAAGAATGTTGAAGCGGTGGACGGAAGTTCACTCAACTTCTCGAACGTGGTGAATATTCAAGTATGAAAGGAGTGCGGGGTCAACCACCCCTAATTCCTTAAAGTACTTCCAGACAGACCCCGCTGCGTCTCGTCATGCGATTTTTGTTGATCCACTTACGCACAACCGTGACCGCCAGAGGTCAGCTACAGGTCAATTTAATGGGGTTTTGAAAGCTACACAATTAAATATTTAAAGCTCCATCACGATATTCGTTTGTTCAAGAATGGGAAACAAAAAGACAAATAACGATTATAGCCACAACCAAAACGAACGATGAAATAATTACTTGATTGACACAGTCTACGGAAGAACCGCAGGCAAATGATCGGTGATGCATGACTGAGAAATTTGGAGTTTTTCGGTTTTGCTACCATGTGGCATGTAAACAAGTTTCAAACAAGGGCTTAAAATTTCCGCATGTACTGACCTCACATGACCCCTTTATTTGTTTCATATTTTCCAAATACAGAGAGTTGGGTTTTCCGTCAACACTAATAGAGAGGAGATAAAAAACATACAGAAATGAAAATACTTTTCTGGAGCCACATTAAAGCCGGAAATGACAATAAATAGATAAACAAGTAAGTTTAAACGGATCCGTTTAAACCATAAGGTAATATAAGATGATTTCACAAAAGTGCTTATTTATTAATCAACTAGTAGGTGGGTTCATACTAGCGAAGTAAGTAGACTTAAAGTTTGGCAGGAGCTCAAGCACACTTGAGAGCATGAACGCCTGCTTACCTTCATAAGGGTCCACACTAGAATTCAAAGTGTGCTTGAAGCAATCGAGGTTGTCAATCAAGATACGCAGTAAAATTTAGCGTTGTAAACTGATTTGTTGCTTTCTGAGTGTGAGGTTCAGATGGGCGGTAAAATGAGGCGCTTGCAGCTGGGAAAGACCAATATTGCCTACTGATCGACGACTGTCCTGAGTTTTCTCTCGCAAACCGTCGATTTATTAAGTTATTGCTGAATGAACAAAAGCATTACATGAGTGAATGATTTCTTTTTAAGTCTGAGTGGTCTGAGGTCTGGTGAACTTACATGAGTCCTTGATCGAAATAGTTGTCTCCGTCCTCCAAAACGTGAAAGTAAGGCCTACGTTGATAAAAGTTTGAGTTTTCCATGCTCTTTTCGTTGTTCGTAAACCTTGGCCCTGAAGTAAGCAATGGGGTGAGATGTGCCTTCAATTTCCCGCCAGATGCAAACTGGATATTTCATTACAGTTTAATTGATGTTTTAATTTCCTGATCTTGTTTTGATAAAGCGTAAGTAAAATAGTAAGGCTGGTTGAACATGACCTGAAAGTGTACTTCGGCGGCTTTGAAGAACACGCGTTTCCAAGGCTACAAAGTTGCCTACTTACGCTGAAATTAGACCCGTTCACATCTGAAGTACGCCAACAAGTATGCTTGAGGTATACTTACTAAGCTTGGTATGAACCCACCTACTCTGTTTGTAAAAATATTTAAAAGAATTTGACAGCTCGATCTATTTTGGTAAAAGGAATTTTGCCGGAGTTGGCATCTTTTCAAGGATATCACTTCATGAAACAACAAAGAAAGCACATGACCATTCACTATAAAACCATAATCATTCAACAATGATAATTAATTGTCGCCACTATCCTCGAGGAAACGACTGAGAGGATCAGAGATCAATCCTTGGCTCACCAAGAGTTGGGCCATCAGTAGAAGCACTCCGAAACCACTTATTGCCAAGATCGAAGATGTCTCCTTTAAAGTCATTTTTCGTTGGTGTAATATTTGGTTCAGCGGTAACTGGAACGATCGCAGTGCTATGCATTCTTGCTATGAAGCAAGCTACTGAAGGAGAATCAGAAAGAGAATTAAAAAAGGTTGCCATTGAACATGATGAGAGATCCTAAGAACTTAACAAGGGTAAGATATCTTGAGCAACTATTATTTAAAAAAGAAAAAACAATAAGAAAAAAACGAAGAAAAATCTGGATTTGCTTTCATAAGACGTCATTCGTGGTTGATGTTAAAGCTCTTTTTTTGCCTCGATGTATCACTCAGGAATTTGGAGCTCTATTTCAACGAAACGAAGTAAGCGGGGTTTTAACAGTTTTTACTGCTCAGTCTGATAGATAATTAATTCGTAAACCATTTCAACGAGAAGATTCAGTGCGTAATCAGTCTTGCGTGTCTTAATGCCATCGCTCGCAATCGATTACCACCAACACAATTTGATGTTGTTCTTAAATTATTGGTTTATTTCATACTTTCCAAACACAGAATAATCGAGGCGGACGGAGGGGGAACACTGTTCATTCGCGTAGCCAACACTAAGAGTTAAGGGATATAAAATACGCAGTAATGAATTCGAACTGACACTACTCTATTCTAGAGCCGCATTACAGAAATTAAAACAAATACTTTAACAAGTAAACTTAAACCATATCCCTTTGGCTCAAGTCAACGTAAGATGATTTTACAAATCACGCTATTTTTTTTCTTTTTGTTTTTTTTAATAAAGGTGGGCGAATCAACACTAGTATCATTCGTTCCACTTGAAAAGTTTCACTGTCTTGTCTCGCTTTCGTCACCCGATGCTATTTTTTCTTGCTTTGCAGAAGTGACACAGATCGATGACGGACACTCACAATTTCCCTCTGGAAAACAATTCGCCGATTAGATGATTTTCACTTTATGAATGACTCTCACTTGTACCCTAACTTACATATCTAGTTCAGTGCTTTATCATGCAAGTCGTTATGATAATTTTGCTAATTACGCATGACAGGATATCATGTACTTATGTACTTGTACGAAAACAGGTATAATCGTTATAATCTCTTAGATTGATTGATTCAAGACAAC
>BLAZ01000043.1:437451-442451 GCA_014633955.1 Acropora tenuis | reverse complement strand
CATAACTGCATGACCTCTGTCCGAAGTACAGAATATAGGGTAACTCGTTTCCATATCATTGAATAACAAAAGTTGTTATCTGTCTCGGTGTACAAAAGCTGACTTATCCTCGTGTGCTAGCCCTGCGTTGCACAGCACCGTCTGAAACACTTAACCACACGCCGATTGTCAGAGCGAAAACGGCAAAGGAAATGTGCTAACGTTGTTTAACGCACGTGCAATGTCTTATATGCTTTTGTTTTCGTTCTTGTCTGTAATGTATTTAGTGTGGGCGACCTGTGCCTGTATGACCGCAAGGTTGTCTAGATCCACATGGAATAAAATAGTTAGTTAGCCATCTGTCTGGCGAAAATCAAATCAGTGTTGTTTACTGTGGTTTCGGGTTGAATACACTGCATTGTCTCCGATGGCTCTATCTTAACTTCGTCGTGGAAACTCACGACCAACTTCAAGGTTGATAATAATTGTAAGAGATGATACTCTAGCGGTGTAACTGGAAATAATGTTTGTATCCCGTTCGATCGAATTGCAGCATCTTCAGAGGACAAACCCCGCCCAACTTCCTGATGTTTTCCTGGCTAGTGTAAGTCGAATTACTGGAAGAATTTTGAAGCGGTGGACGGAAGTTCACTAACTTCACTCGAACGTGGTGAATATTCTTGTTGATCCACTTACACACAACCGTGAAAAGCTACACAATTAAATATTTAAAGCTCCATTACAATATTCGTTTGTTCAAGAATGGGAAACAAAAGGACAAATAACGATTATAGCCACAACCAAAACGAACAATGAAATAATTACTTGATTGACACAGTCTACGGAAGAACCCCCGGCAGATGATCAGTGATGCATGACTGAGAAATTTGGAGTTTTTCGGTTTTGCTACAATGTGGCATGTAAACAAGTTTCACACAAGGACTTAAAATTTTCGCATGTACTGACCTCACATGACCCCTTTATTTGTTTCATATTCTCCAAACATAGAGAGTTGGTTTAGTCAACACTAATAGAGAGGAGATAAAAAAACATGCAGAAATGAAAATACTTTTCTGAAGCCACATTAAAGCCGGAAATGACAATAAATAGATAAACAAGTAAGTTTAAACCATAAGGTTTTGGCTCAAGTAAATATGTTTCACAAAAATGCTTATTTATTATTCAACATACTGAGTATGCTCTGTTAGTAAAAATCTTTAAAAGAAATTGACAGCTCGATCTATCTTGGTAAAAGGAATTTTGCCGGAGTTGGCATCTTTCCAAGGATATCACTTCATCAAACAACGCACATGACCATTCATTATAAAACCATAATCATTCACGAGAGGACCAGAGATCAATCCTTGGCTCACCAAGAGTTCGGCCATCATCAGTAGAAGCACTCCGAAACCACTTATATCAAAAGATCTAAGCAACTTGTTGCCAAGATCGAAGATGTCTCCTTTAAAGTCATTTTTCGTTGGTGTAATATTTGGTGCAGCGGTAACTGGAACCATCGCAGTGCTATGCATTCTGGCTATGAAGCAAGCTACTGATGAAGGAGAATCAGAAAGAGAATTAAAAAAGGTTGCCATTGAACATGATGAGAGATTCTAAGAACTTAACAAGGGTAAGATATCTTGAGGAACTATTATTTTTAAAAAAAAGCATAAGAAAAAACGAAGAAAAATCTGGATTTGCTTTCATAAGACGTCATTCTTGGATGATGTTAGCTAAGGCTTTTTTTTTGCCTCGATGTATCACTCAGGAATTTAGAGTTCTATTTCAACGAAACGAAGTAAACGGGGTTTTAACAGTTTTTACTTCTCAGTCTAACAGATAATTAATTCATAAACCATTTGAACGAGAAGATTCTGTGTAAAATTTAATCAGTCTTGCGTGTCTTAATGCCATCGCTCGTAATCGATTGCCACCAACGCAATTTGATGTTGTTCTTAAATTATTGTTTTATTTATTTCATACTTTCCAAACACAGAGAACAATCGAGGCGGGTAGATGGGGAACACTGTTCATTCGCGTAGCCAACACTAAGAGTTAAGGATATAAAATACACAGTAATGAATCGAATTCGAACTGACACTATTCTAATCTAGAGCCGCATTACAGAAATTAAAATAAATACTCAAACAGGTAAACTTAAACCATAATCCTTGGGATTAGGGATTAAGTCAAGGTAAGATGATTTCACAAATCAAGGTTTTTCTTCATTTATTTTTAATAAAGGTGGGCGAATCAACAATAGTAACCTCCGTTCCACTTGAAAAGTTTCACTATCTTGCCTCGCTTCCGTCACCCGATGCTATTTTTTCTTGCTTTGCAGAAGTGACACAGAAACGTTCAGATCGATGTTTGCCACTCAGTTTCCCTCTGGAAAACAATTCGCCGATGATTTTCACTTTATGGATGACTCTCACTTGTTCCCTAACTTATATATCTAGTTCAGTGCTTTATCATGCAAGTCGTTATGATAATTTTGCTAATTACGCTTGGCAGGGTATCATGTACTTATGTACTTGTACGAAAACAGTTATATATAATCGTTACAATCTCTTACATTGATTGATTCAAGACAACAACTGTACACGCCCCAAGTGCGTTTAACAATGTAAATACATTTATTTTCTAGTTCTCGCTCTTACATTTTTCGAACGTTAATAATTGCAAATGATTGACAGCCCCGTAGACAGGGCAGCGAGTCTCTAACACCTGTAAATTATGGCTCATTCGTAAGATAAAAAATATTATTCTACGTCGATTGTGAAAAAGAAGGCTAAAATATTGGCTTAAGATCAGAACACCCTGACATTTGGAAATCATTGGATCCTAATAACGCCGTTTCACAGGGAATATATATTTTCAGTTTCTCTCAAAATTTCATCGAGTCGGGAATTTCCAACCATGCAAAATTTTAATAAGTATGCACGGTTTCCACTGAGATTCTATTTGAACTAGAGATGAATATTTAGGCTGAGCACAAATATGTGGCTCTTAGATTGCTGGAACCGTGAGGATTTTTGCCATTTTCAGGTTTTAAGATAAATCTTTCAAGAGAAAAACCGTCCCACCATGCTTCGTACAGTATGACACGCATATGATATATAGGCCTATCTCTGTATGAAATGTGAAGAATTTTGATTTTCGATTATTTTTTTCTTAAATTACTCTTCGAATGGCTAAATACTCCTGCACATCCAAATTTAACATTCTTTGAAAATAGCTTTTGTTGGCACAAGCCCAACTGTCTAGCAACATCCTTGACACGGGGCAAAGCCGATTGCTCAATATCAGTATGTTGGCCTCTCATCAAACAAACAATACTATGTTCTTATTAACCGAGCGGGAGGTCTGTATGGGAGAATCTTGACCGAGGCAGCCAGTACAGACCAAACGCAGTGAGACCTGTACCAACGACCGAGTAGTTCCGCGGGATATTACAGTGTAGCAACACCGTGTCATTATGACCGCGCACCGGTGGATCAGTTGGTTGAGCATGCGGGAGGTCGTGAGTTCGGACCATTGCAAATAACTGTGGGACGTTAAAGAACCCACACAGTATTCGTAAAGAGTAGGGCGCGGAGTTCCCGGTGTTGTGGTCTACCCTTTATCCAAGTCAAAAACATCTTGCTTGGCTGCTGTGCTACGGGATAATTCATGGTGCCTTTCACGCATTCGGCCGATCCCGTTAAGCTGCGCCCTTCGGGCTGCAAGTTAGGGTGATTAGCAGACAAAAACTATTTTGAGGAAATTACGAGATCCATTTTAGCTTTACCACTGGATACAATCACATATCATGAAATACAATTTGCATGAGCAGGTCCTGAAGTCTGTAGGAATTGAGCATTTATTGCCGAGTTCTCACTTACGCTGCTGTATAGCTACTGCATAACCTCTTAACCAATTTTTCATGATTAGCGTTTGTGTTTGGGTTATGTCTAGATTAGGGCAACTTTAAGGACACTTAACGACCTTTATTGTCCTTATTTCTCGCCAGAGATAATGGTGAAGTTTACGAGAAGGGTGAGGCAACATGACGCATCATGTTGAAGTCGCATGCAGCTAATTGAGTGCAACCGTGGACATATAAAACTGCTGATTGTTAGATATGCAATTGTGACGTTCTCGTCGCCGCTGACGTCATAGTTTGTTAGGCCTAGCTTCCATATGATCGCAACGATCAATGGTTTCCAAATGACCGCAAGGATCGCAAGACGGTGGATTTCACGATCGCAACGACCGTATAGATAGAAATCGCAGTCGCAAAGATCGCAGCGATCGCTGAGAATACGAGTTCCAAACAATCGCAACGATCGTTCTGCCGCTGCAATCGAAACCAGGCTTCGACCTCCCAAGTTTCGGAAACGCGGAAAGACGGTTATTTTCCTTCTTCCCCTCCCCCTCTCCCCTTAGAGACGTTTCTTCACACGCGTCAATTCCAACAGAAAAGAAATAGGATTCGATAGATTTGAACTTCTGAAGGATATACTTATCTCCGCATGCCCAACCTGTTTAAACAACATTTGACCTCTCTTGCTTGCCTCAACAGAAGAGATCTACATCATCGACACCACAGAAACCCCTCGCAAATCATTAGGAAAACGAAAACATAGGAACTGAAGTTGTCAAGTCTTCAATATTCTTACTGAGAAAACTGAACTAAATTGTTTGTCTTTTTCGTTTTCTTTTGTTTGTTTGTTCGTTTTCAATAATACCACGCCATTTGGTCAGTGATCGCTTCCTTCCCAAGCCAGATCTACTTGATTTTCTAAGCGTGACTGACCACTCTTGCCATTGATAACCTCTGACGTACACTGTGTCAGTCCTATACATCAATTGAAGACTTGCTGTCCATAACTGACTTAAATGGTTCTAAACCTGGCAGGACTTCTTCAATGATGAATCTGGACACCTAATGGATGAAAAATTACATGACGTTAGGCCTGCGCAAATTCATCGTTTCATACTCATAAAGCTCAAAATGTGGTTTAATATTAATCAGGCTC
>BLAZ01000043.1:333640-334769 GCA_014633955.1 Acropora tenuis | reverse complement strand
GTATGGTTTGTGCACTAGAGAACTGATTATAACTGTTGTGGTCTGGCATCACTCATTCTGTTCTGGGGCCACCTGTGAATTCTACTTGTTTCATTAAAAAGATTGTGAACTGCGCCATAAAAGCAGTCTGGCAAAGTTCCGCACAAAGTGTTATAAAGCGCATATCCGAATAAATCCACATAGAAAATGCGCTATATAAATGCATTACCATTACATTATAAGGCAAGTCTGAAATAGGGTCTTGATTTAAGAGCCAGATCTAAAATAGGTTATCAAATTTTTGGTCAGATCTGAAATACAGTAGGGAAAATCGCAAATTTTGGTCTGAAATACTAGGGCAAAATTACTAGGGCAATGGTCTAAAGAATCGAAGCAGGCTGCATATCCCCACTTTTTCTGGGAGCACCCCTTAGGGATTTTTTTTCTCAAAGTCAGAGGTATCTCAGGGAATGTTGGCACAAAATGGGACAACTTTATCTTTCGCGGAACAAATACAAATATTGCATTCTGGAACTAGAGACAACACAAAACACATTACGGGGAGCGAATGATAAGTCACCGTCGCTCTTTCCAGAGCGGACGCCGATGATATGGAAAATATCGATCGATTTCTGCTCGCCGCTGTTAAATTGCACACCGATCAGACACACCACTTGGGCAAACACCGAACACCTTCGAATTCAGGAAGACGCTTTGTGACGGCTAGACAATTACAACAGTCGTATTATGTCGGTGAATTGTGCAACTCGCCAAGGCGTAAACACTTCGTAATCGAATCACGCAGGAACTGCCATAAGTTCCTCTCCGCGAAATATAAGTTTGAGTTCTGAATCTCCTTTAACTCCTCCTGGTGCATGTTGAGGCATCTGGCTTATATTGTGGTGAACTTTCTAATCAGAATGCGTCATCAATCCTTAGTCGATATTTCATAGAACTGAGGTAGGACTGGCGCCGAAACGTCAGCTTCGTTATTTCTTCACAGTGGATATTTGCCCTTTATCAACTTGTTTGACACCTTATAATATACATGAAAAAATTTCTCCTTTCTGATTGGTTAAGAGCAGTGCAGTTTTTTTTAAACAGTGCAGAAATGAGTTAATTCAGTGCAAAAAGATGTAACAACCCAAGC
>BLAZ01000043.1:258622-264070 GCA_014633955.1 Acropora tenuis | reverse complement strand
CACTTTGGAAAATGCCACAATACTCTTTGTTTGTCCCGCCAAATGCTTGATAAGAGAGCTGTAATCTTTAGCTGCTTCAGTGTTGGTACTTTGTAGTCCCATTCCTGGACACATACGCCCCTGTTCTCATTTGTGTTAATGCAATTGCTGGTAGGCTATTCACGCCGGGGTTCAACCATGCCATCAGAGAGTGGAGTGACTAAAGAGGAAGATGAGTAAGTATGATTCGTCTTCTGAACACTGTCAACTTACCTCGATTGAAAATGATCATCTGGGTGATTGGAGTCCTGAGGAGGACTGTTGTCGGCGACTGACGTTTCGACAACTTGTGCGGAAGCCATCTTTAGCTTGAGCCTCCGCACGGGTTGTCGAAACATCAGTCGCCAACAACAGTCCTTCTCAGGACTCTAATCACTCGGGTGATCATTTTCAATCAAGGTATGTTACTCCTGGGTTCAAACCATTTTCTTATTTGCTGTAAACTTAGTTCACCTACCATTATAACTTTTCCTTCTTTTTGCGTTTTTCTTTCCAGGGAAATAGATGGTGCAAATTACATAGTGTTTTGTAGAGCCCTTCTTCGGCTCATACAGGTAACAAGACGTTAATCATAAGGGCTTCGGCAACTCATAGTTGTTCAGTAATTAACTCAGATCGCAACTTTATAACGGCAACCTGGACTTTAGAATGCTTGGCGGGAAAGTCAGGGCTTAGAAAGGTTACCCTATTACATCATTGACTGATGTGATGTGGTACTGACGTTACTGGGTTTTTTTGTGACAGAGTTGGAGGTTGGTTGAACAACTAGGAAAGAAATTTAATAGAAATGGTGAAAAGTCGGGCAATTTTAGGCAGAATTGCCAAAGTCGACCAACTTTGAAATTTTGTCAGGCTGCCCGGAATCTGAGGTCGACTTGGTCCCAGTCCAACTCGGATAAAATAAGATCCAATCCATGGAGTGATATCGACTCCCACCAAACGCTATAACTCGTTCATTGCACTTCGTGTATTTCTGAGTTAAAAAAAAAGTTGAACTGAAGATGGATTGATTGGTCAGTTGCTGGAGAAGCATGTAGAGCAATCGCATGATCATGGGTTTAACTAACTAGAAGGGGTCAAACTTAGAGCGAACCATTGTTGAACCAGACAACCCGTGGAATTGAAAAGAATGAAAGGTTAGGTGGTGGGGATGGGAAACACTAAATTTTGGTATCAAACAAGTTGGTAAAGGTCCAATTTCCACTGTGAAGAGATAACGAAGCTGACGTTTCGAGCATTAGATCTTCTTCAGGGCGAATAAAGGGATTGTGGGTTGTGTATGTTTATATAGGGGTGAAGGAGCAATGCCAGAGGTGGTGATTTGAACATATGAATAAATCAGTTGAACGAGAAGCGATTCCGTAAGGGTTCAGAGTGCCGAGTTGAAAGATAAAGCTTTGTTTGAGGTTTTTATGGCTGTATTTCCGTGGTGTAGGGAGAGACTGCAGGTTGCTATGTTAAGGGTAGAGTGGTTCGAGAGGTTGAAATGGCGCGCCACTGGTTTAGAAGCAGCCTTGTTATTTTTTTTCAACGTTGCGAAGATGTTCACGGAGGCGATGCGCAAGTTTTCTCCCTGCTTCTCCGAGGTAGATTATTTTGCATAGTGTGCAAATTATGCAGTAGATGACATTAGTATAGATGCGTGTAAATCGATCATTGATGTTGGTCGATTGTTAAGGTCTTCAGATCTTGGTGGCATTTTGGATAAAAGGACAAGTTTTACATCGCGAGCTCGTGCATTTGAAGGTTTCCGGTTGATGATCGGATTTATGTGCGCTTCTGACAAGAAAGTTGCCAATGTTTTTGTCGTGTTTGAATTCACTACATTCATCTATTTACGTTTTCATTGTATCATTATGTTTGATTTGGAGTAAAGGTCTGAGGAAAGTGTTTCAATTTCAGAGTGAACGTGAATTGATGAAGAGCATCATTCCAGACCAAAGCCAGAGTTCTATTTTTGACAAGCTCATTCAGGCAGCTATGGAAATATTTATTTCCGATGGAGAGGTATTGAGCCCAAATTTTGTATGCATTAAAATCGCCCCAAGTTTTTGGTTGTACTTTGTCTTGATTCCCAAAAAGACAGAGCAAGGAATTTTTTTCGACTTTGAGTTGTCTATGAGAAAACACAAACAAGTTTCTACTTTTTAAAGAAATTTGGTGCTGTGTCGGTGGGAGAGTGAGACATGAAAATTTGGTTTTATCAAACATGTGGACAAAGCTGAAATTACCACCGTTAAAGATTTGGAAAGCTGACCCTTCGAGTGTCACCCTTCGTCTTTCGCTCTGACAAAGGGCTAACGCTCGAAACGTCAGCTTTTCAATTCCTCGAAGGTGGTAATTTTATATTTGTCCACTCGTTTGATAACACCAAATTTTTATGAGGAAACACAGGCATTGTCTGCACCAGCCTGAGATTTCTTGAGATTCAGCCCTGAACCCTGTTCTTGTCATTGCCATGCAATTACAGCGTAATGAGGCGAGATTCAATGGCAACTTCTTTCTTTTGCCTTAAGGGTCCACAAATTTTTTTCGGGTGACGACAAATGAGCACGCTACCAAATAATAATTCGTTGTGTGCGTGTGTTGTTGCCCTTTGCCTCGATCCAAGAATTAAGAGAGAGGGCCCTGGGAACAAGGTTTTGTCGCGCACTACCCGTGTCGTCGCTTGTTTCGGCTTTGACATTTCTCTACGGCACATGTTTTTACCCTGTAATCCGAGTTCTTTTGTTAGCAATAACCAGGAAGTATTTTTCTTTACAGCTCTTTGTTTTTTGTTTGTTTGCATGTTTTTACACTTTAATCTAAGTTGTTTGTTGTTTGTTTACATGTTTTTACACTGTAATCTGAGTTCTTTCGTCAGCAGTAACCAGAAAGTATTTTTCTTTACAGCTCTATGTTTGTTGTTTGTTTACAGGCCATTATAAATATTCTCAAGCACCATTTCAACAAGCATAACTACTCAGCCGTTCAGCAAGTTTTTCCCATTCTGAAGGCCTTCATTGCCATTCAACCTGATTTCTATGTTACACTGCAGGTCAGTTCTCGGAACTTAAATTTGTTTCGCATTTTTTGAACCACTTGCGTTTGCTCTGTGAGATGAAGCAAGCGACGGTGATCTAGTGAAGAGTCAATTCGGCCAAACTAACATTTTTGCTTTGCTCGCGTAGGCGCAATTTGTCCGCTTTATTATTTAGTTAAGTCGCTCACATAAAAGAATGTTTTTTTTACTTTTGGAGGAAATGTTTATTTTTCGGAGCATGTTAAATGAGTTGACAGACTGAGTAAACAAAGCAATTTTTTTTGCAGGAGACATATCATAGAACTCAAATACAGTTTCCAAACCTCATTCATTTAATGGAAGGCATCGTAAGTGTAGAGAATGGTGTATTATTTCAAAAATTTGTTGATGGTTCGAGTGCGCCCGTCGAGTTGTTAGAGGTTGTTAAGAACGGGAGAAGCGTTGCTAAGCCAATTCCCAGGTGCATTCTTAACTCGACAGAAGCACGCCCACTATGAACCAATTGATTTGTATCATTGACATTGTTTCATCAAAATGTAGTTTCTCCAAACCAATTGAAAGCTCACAGACATGCAATTCAATGTCTTCATTGCGTCATCAGCGTGCGTCCATGCATGAGATTATGGAGCACGCTGATGAGGTCAGCAAATTGCTGGGAGGAAACTGCGTGACTTTGCTGAAAATGTTATCAATGGAGAGCTTCAGCAAGCAACGTTTTAGAGCCACGGACGCGGACACCAGAGGTGAACATTTCGCATGCCAGATTATTGGTCTCCCAGATTTTTAAACTAATCGGCTCTACTAGTGAAAATATTCTTATAAATATTAATGTGGTAGTGTGAAGGCAAGTTAAATAGGAAAACTGCTCACTCCCTGTTGACATCCGTAGCTCAAAAACGTCGCTTGCTTAAGCAGGACTGAGCTGTGCGTTACTTTTCAGTTACTAGCTAGGATGTGGAATTTTGATGGAATATTGGCAAACACTTGAACCAACGTGCAGTTTCTTGAAATCGTTTTTGAGAGACGAAAGTCACAGCTGCTGTTTTCAAAAATCCTAACTCACTTGGGTGAAGTCTCTTCCACATTTGATAGCGAAATTGAATTTCGCGTTGCCCGCGCAAAACCTTCGTGCCAAACTACACGCTTAGAAGATCCAGCTCATTTGTGGACAATAACGTCATCAGTGCTCAAAAATGATAAGGTTACAAAGCCATACCTTTTAATTTTATTTTATTTTCAGGCTGCAAAAGCTCTTGATGATTTTTCAGAGGGTATCAAGGTAATTTTTTTTTGGGAAACAGGAAACGAAACTAAAGAAATCGATGTTTCATCTGCCTTTCAGTGAAAAAACAAAAACAAAAAACATTGATATAGTAGCAAGATCACAGAAATTTTAGCGTTTTTGCTAGAAGTGCAATCCAGAATTACATAAGCTGTAACTTGTAAGGTTTGTTGGACAAGCGTTCCTCAATCATTCGTTTAGAGTCTGGCATATTTCCTCGTGAAAACCTTGCCTCTTTTGATTTATACGTGAATGGTCAAAACATTTCGTTGTATTGTTCGTTTTAGCATGGCCCAGACAAGCATTCCAACATGCCTAGCGATGGTACAGTGCATGAGCTCACTAGAAATGTAAGTTCATCCTCTGACTGCCCTTACGACCAAACTTCAGTGGTAAATGAATTTGATTGTTCAATTTGACTCCTTTTTTCTTAGACTCTTATCTTTATGGAGCAGTTACTGCCTTATGTAGAAACAGTTGGAAGCATGTTAGTAACTTTGCAAGGTAAATACCGTTGATAAATACATAGCTATGACCTGTATACTATGTAAGAAGATCAGCATAGACGAAACAAGCAGAAGATTGGCATTCCTCTCAGTGATGTCGAAAAAATGTCAAAGATGCTTCTAAACCAGTTGCGCGCCATTTAAACCTTTCGAACCACTTGACCCACAATATAACAGAGGGCCTGCCAGGGGTTTTAGCGAGCAAGGGAACATGACCATTTACATTTAGGGAACAAGGGATATCTTAAAATAACTTTTAGGGAACAAGGGAACTGTTGAGTTATAATCGGGAACAAGGGAACTGTTGAGTTATAATCGGGAACAAGGAACATTGATTTCTTGACCATTGGAAAAACTTTTTTTAATGTGTAAGAGGGAAAAAGGTCTTTCCGACGACAAAATATTGGCAAAGTGTTACAATTTCTCTCATTTTTCGGTAAAACCTATGAAAATAACTTACCGTGAAAAAAATAAAATATGAGAGGAATTGTAGGGAACAGTGAGGAATATTTTTGGTGATCAAGGGAACATGGAGCGGAATTTCTGGGAACAGCTAGGGGAACTCTGTAAAAGTGAATTTCTGGGAACACCTTAATTTA
>BLAZ01000043.1:216122-223622 GCA_014633955.1 Acropora tenuis | reverse complement strand
CTTTTGCCAGTGTTACAAATATACTAGCTTTGGTACAATAATGACTGCTTTCCTACGAAAACAATCATGTTTAGTTCGTTGACCCTCCCTTCAGCCTTTTAGTTTGCTGGACTCAGTCAAGCATAAAAACAATAAATTGGGCCTTAAAGCACTCAGATGTTTGCCCTTCTTATAAAGCTCTTTTTTTCCGTAATTCATTATTTTTTCAATCATTGTCAAATAGTCAACAGGTGGCTGACAAACTGATTTGTTTTTAAGTTCCCATTGAACGTTCTGGAGTATTTTGTTTCATTGAGACAAGAATTTCATTTCCTTTAAACATGGCCATATTTAAAGATTAGTCAGTTGTAGCGTAATTTCAAAGAATGTTTCTCTCAGCCTTAAATTAACTGAGAGCCAACAAGAAAAACAAGGATAACCGGAAATTACAGACCTGATTTCATCAACAATAAATTATAAAGAAGCCATGTGCAAAATGATCATGTTAACTGCTTCACAATGGCACACATACTAGCTCAATACCGTTGAATTACAGAGAATTTATCTCCATTATATTTTTCGAACCTCCATGCTTTCATACGACGGAACCAAACTCGATTTCCTCGACTTTTATAGCCTTGGTTTTATTGAAGACTTCGAATAAATAAATACATACATATTCTTTTTCATGAGGCAATGAGGTCTGTGGTAACCTAAGGGTTGCTGTGGACTGTCCATAAAATCCGATCTAGGCGCATAACGATTACTTTACAGTGGCGGATCTAGACCTTGAGGTAAGGGGGGGCGGTTTTTTTTTAACAAAATTGATTTGCGAATATCCCTTGCCCTGCCGGCTTTTCTTCCTTTTGCGTTTTTTCCATTATTTTTTTTTCCAAAATAAGGGGGGGGGCCGGGCACCCCGGGCCCCTCCCCTAGATCCGCCACTGCTTAACCTAAAATTTACAACCTTCAGCCAATGATCAGTTCACGTTCCCTTACTTGGACTCCAACTTTGCCACCCGAGTAAGTTCCTGCAATTTTATCGGAGTCGATTTTCTTCATCTCAAGTCTCATTTCCTTGGTTACTAGGTATTAGTAAAATCCATGCTGCGTTCTGATTGGTTGAGCTACTACTAGGCTATAGGTTATAATCCACTAGAAGAAAAAAAGTGCCGGCTCTGAAAACCAAAACAATGGCGGCTGAATCGTGTTTGGTCAAGCTGACGAAAGATGGGCTTATGAGCGGTGTAAGACGCACCAATGACGTCATATACTAGTAAATAACGGGCCTAGAGGAACAGTGGGCACAGGGAAGGGGGGAAGTTTTGTCTCGACATTTTTTGACCAACTAGTTGGATTTTACCAAAACAATTATTCCTCACGCCCTCATGGGCTCTGAGTCAATAGCCCATGGGCTATTGAATCAGATTCCATTCGGGCTCGAGGAATAATTGTTCATTAACAAAAAATATTATTTTTAAAAACACTTTCCCAGCGCCTGATCTACCATTTTTTGACAGTTTCTGCCAGGCGTTCCAAGCGAAAGCCTGAGGACGGAGAGAGGCTGTGACGTAATTTTAATTCTTACTTTTCGATATGCGGCAATTTTGAATTATGCCCAAGATAACGTGTGAAAACATAAAACTAATAATATCCGCATGGGTTACTGAAAAATATGGCTTCAAAAGGCAATAACGCCCTGCAAAAGTTGTCTGGCAACTCACTATCTACAAAAGAATTAGCAAGGTAATAGTTTTCTGGGTTGGAATCGTGCGTTTCTTCAGCATCATTTGATACGTAGAATTGACAATGACTGTTCAATGATTTTTCTACCCATCCAGAAGCCTTGGCCTTGTCAAGAAAAAGCCATCATCCTCGTACCGGGAAAAAGGTCAAGAAAACAAAGCTAAAGCTGGTGAGATCAAGTAGATTTTCCTCAGAAATTGCATTTTTGATGCAATAGCACTGCACTAGGCATCAACCAGTGCCAGTTATTTCTCTTTGGTCTTTTTAAAAGTGCTCTATAATATTGGATTAAGTGATTTACCCACTGGATAGTTCCATCGGTATTCAACCTTGGAACAACCTGGTCCTAGTGGATAAGGCGATCCTTTTATTAGGTTCATGCAACTATTTCCTGTGATTTGCCTTTTTTGCTGTACAGGTCAGTGTTTTGCATATCTGATAGTGCTTGACTTTGAATCAACCTGTTGGAAGGACAAGAAATTGAACTATGGTCCTGAAATAAGTAAGTAAGATACATAATTATATAAACGTCCCACCAGGTAATTGACATAAATATACACGCATTCACCACAACTAATTTATAACTTATCCAACAGATTCACTGTCACAGTGGTGTAGTACCACCATAACAACCACCACAACACTAAGACTAACATTACTTTTTACCAACAGTTGAGTTTCCAGCGGTACTTCTGAACACTTCCTCTGGAGTCCTAGAATCTGAATTTCACATGTTTGTCCAGCCTAGTGAACACGGGAAACTTAGTGAGTTTTGCACTGAGCTCACAGGAATTACACAGGTGGAGATAAAAACTATTTTGGAGAAATGTAATACCTTTTATTTCTGTGCTGTCCATAGAAGCATCCTTTGTATTGGTTCTTTAGAGTGTGCTCTATCAATTATTATTCTAAACTTAAGGTAACATGTTGAACACTTTCAGGACAAGGAATTTTACAGTTGAAGACACAAATTTTATACTGGCTCCAGTATCAACAAGGCTGTGAAAATACAAAAAATAACTAACGTAATAACAGTGATAAGAATAATAATCGTTACCTAGATTAGATCTGAAATATTACTTTTAATTAGTTTGGAGAAAGTCCATGAAGATTTTGTGATGGGAACAAAAAGAATCTGCCAACATCTGTAAGTTGTCATTGATTGTTTTATTTTCTTTAAACAGCCTCAAGTAGATGATGCTGTTCCAATTGGCACCTGTCTGATGCTGTTTGGACGCTGGTTACGAGAGACTAGAGATGCTAAAAGCATTAAATTTCCTTGTGATCTTGTGCAAAAGAAGGGACAAGAACAAACAGTGGAGATTGCAGACAAATTGTGCACATTTGTGACATGGTCAGGTATGGCACAGCATTTTCAAGGTTATTTACTTACCTGATTTTCATAGTCCAGTTTTTTTTCATTTTTGACCTTAGACTGGGACTTGGGGAATTGCCTGAAGAATGAGTGTTATAGAAAGCAGTTGAGAATGCCACAGCCAATGAGAAGCTGGATTGACTTGCGAGCAACTTATAAGGTCACAGTTACAGTTGTTTGTTTATCTTTTCACTGTGCATATTGTCTTTTTTCCTAACTGCTTTAAAGAGCATTACTTTCATTTGAGCATGATGAGGATTATGGAATCATATTGTTTCTATTGTTGTCACTGTTTCCCTGATTGTGATGGAAAGGAGCCAATGACTTTCTACCCATCCTGTTTGCCTGTCATAAAGTCAGACCTGATGGAAAGGCCAGTTGGTTGTCGGTGTGTAACCAGTCAAGTAACCCACCAGGCCCAGTTATTCAAATGGTGGTTAGTGGTACAGTATCCAGCAGCTCATTTTCCATTGGATAAGTAATACAAAACCTATTGAGTTATTCAATAGCAAGGGATTCATCAAAAGGATTATATTCTCTACCCTTTGAACAACTTGGGCCAGCATGATTGATGATTCAGTTTAATTTAATTTAATTTTGAGAAGGTCGTAAGGCAAAAATATCTTTATAAATATATTCAAATGTGCCATCCTAATAATAACAATGAAAATACGTAATAATATTAATAATAATAATAATAATAGTAATAAAATGCTAATAATAATAATAGTAATAATAATAAAATGATGATATACAGAATAAAAAACTTATGGCTAAAATTAAGAAATAGTCTAAGCTAAAAAATGCCTTTTCAAAAAGGTGAGTCTTCAACTTTCTCTTAAAAGTGTCAATAGAAGTGGATTCCCTAAGTCTCGGCAGAGCATTCCCTAACCTAGGTGCGGCGAACACAAAGGCCCTTTAACCAAGAGGAGCCTTGGGCTTAATATTCGGATAACTAAGCAAGGTACTGTCGTTAGAACTTTTTAAGTTATATTTAGACACAGGCTTAGAAATAATTAAAACGCTTAAATACGAAGGTGCTAGGCCCCTAAAAATCTTAGTTAATTCCGTTAACCCGGCAGCTACGATTTTACGAAAACTATTTGTAGCAGATGGCATTATGTCATATTTTCGAGCGATACAATTTGCGTATTTTCATTCATCTTTTTCGAACAGAATTTCTACAGCCGTAAGCCACAAGGATTGGCCGGTGCTCTGCAAGATCTGGGAATCCAGTTCACTGGAAGAGAACATTCAGGTATCAGCTGAAAATGAATTACGGACAAGTTTCAGATTGAAACCCAACTTTGAATAAGAGCTGGAGTTTTTTTAAGTTTCAAGTCTATTTTAACAACTGAACAGCATTCTCCAACCCGGAGCGCGAAAATATTCCACACATTAAATAAAGTTATAGAAGAACCTTTAAAAGCGACTTAAATCACTTGGAGTTCTTGTGGTTAGCCTGCGGATAGCGTCTAATTTTGGCCAAAGATAAGAGAGCGGTCCAGATACACGCGTCGCGCGAGACTCGCTTGACACGCGAAGTGAGGGACGTGTCGCGTGTCCAACTCGTTCATTTCTTGGCTGAATGGTTCGAGCATTCCACCGACGCTACCTAGGTCGTGGGTTCAATTGCTACCTGGAAATCAAAGTTTTTTTTCACGTTGCCCACATCGCGCTTAAAGTAGTTGCTCGCACTGTCGTTGGGAATGTGGAACACATTTTTCAAAAGCAGTTTTCAAAGTTTCATTTTGCCATAGCTGTTATGAAATTGCTTATTGTTTGAAATCAAAGAAAAATACTCACCGGCCGATTACTTGCCGAATTGTGCTTCGACTCAGTCCTCTGGCCTTTATTTTTATAGGTCTTGACGATGCCCGCAACACTGCTCGGCTTGCATGGAGGATGATTTCAGACGGCTGCCTCATGCAGATAACAAAGAGTCTTGATGGGGTGACTATCTAGATTGTAAAATTATTTTAAAAAATTACCATTAAGGGCCTTGTTTGTAGTTTGCTGCACCACTTTATCAGAAGTAACGATACGTTTCTGTTCTGCTTTCTTTTGATGACGGAGGCGTTTAGTCAGGCCTAACTTGCATGAGCAAGTCAAACGATTTAGATTTTTCATTTCCATGATCAGAAAAGGAGAATTCTCTTTTCGCTGTGTTGGTGAAGTCGAGCGAAAAACGGCGCATATTATCAAACAATGATATGAAAAATGATTGCATCTTGAAATTCCATTTGTGTTGTTGTTTTCTTTAAACAACTAAAATGCTTTTCTTTTCATTGTCGTGCTATTTCTATATTTTGTTCGTCCTCATAAACTACTACCGTATGTTTGCTTACTTGTGGAAGCGTGAATCCCAGAGAATACAGCCCAAGGAGTCTAGATCCGACTTGTGTCTATGGCTTCCAACCCACGACCCATGATTTGCTTGAGTAACTTAAAACACCGGCATTCAAATCCGGCGCACTGCCGTACGTAGGTTGATATAAATGTACCAACGGAATGTGGACACTCGGAATGGTCTGGACTCTATTTTAATCTGACAACACAGTGCTCGTCGTCGGCAACAGACGTTCCCGCTCTTTTGCTAAATCACCTTGTTGACATCACTGAACCCTGGTTTAGCCTCTATGTGAAAGTCAGAGTGCAAGTAAATTTGTACTTCTAACACGCTTTATAAAATAATTTAATAGTACGCGTGTTTGTATTAGCCTCGTATAAATACGCGATTTAATGCGTGTATGAGGCGTGCTGTGATTGGCTATTGCTATGTTAGGAGAAAATATTGGTAAATTGTACTTTATCGTCCGTGCTTGTCTTGTGTTCAAATTTTTGATTCTGTAAACTTGTGTTTGTTCAATCTGCTCTCGAATTCTCTCAAACTCACCTCAGTTTGTTCGAGCAAACAAAGTAGATGTTTGTTTGTTTATTTTAAAGTTCAATTTTTATATCAATGAAAACTGACTATTACGGTGGCCCACAACTTTCTAGGGGTTATCAAAAGACAGAGGATTTAAGATGTAGATTTAATTTAAAAAAGAGGCAGTGCTGTAATATCTATGTACCCTAAATGCCCTGTAAATGTAAGCCTTGTCTTAGCTTTGGCGTGTAGTAATTGTAAGCTCTGTTTAATTGAACTTACTTTATGCTTGTTTTAGAAAAAAAGAAACAAACAAATAAACGAACAAGAAAGAAGTCTGGTCAATTACGTATTCTTGAAGACTATAAAACAATTAATGTTGTGCTGTTTGCTAAAACGATGCCAATCTGACTTCAACGTGTTCTTTACTTTCAAAAACTGCCACGTGGTGTTTCAAGTTTCAATTTCAGCTGTCAATGTCCAATCACGGTCATTATTTAATCACTCTTTTAGTCCCCAAATTTCTCATTCATCCATCACTCTCTAGTATCTTCGGTAGGCGAGGGGAAGGGGGGGCTAGATTGAGAGCACAAGAAGCGACCTTGTTTCTCTAGAATTACTGTCTATAAAGTCTCGTTCTCATTAATTTCGGTCCATTCTGTACCATGTCCTTCAGGATGGTTATGCGTGTGATGTCCTTTCGCATAACGCTGCTTTGTGCTGGGAAAAGCAGAGGAGAACGTACAGGGGATGATGGAAACTATAAGCTGTTGAGTTCTAGGAGAACCTTTGAGGTGTATGGACGTGGAGGTTTTGCATTTTGTGGAGCGGAAACCCCTGTAAATAGGCCGGTTTAGAAGCTGGCTTCTTCCCTTTCTCCCGCATAATTATTAGACAAAACCCTATACCCTAGAAAACTGAATAATGGTTTTACGTTTTTTTTATTCGGAGCCTGAACTTCTTGCCTGGCTCATTTGGTATTTTAGATTTCTTAAATGCTACATTTCATAATCTTATTTTTTGTTTTAGGTGGAGGAAAAGCTTTGGAGTGATTTTCTCAAAACTTTTCATTCGCCGATTCAGGACGGTAATTCAGGACAATGTGACAAGTCAGCACGAATTGTGGCATACAGGAGTAATAACAATCCTATTTTTGAAAGCTTGAATTTTTCAACACCTCGTACAAGGATATCCAGCAAGCCTGGAGCGGACGAGATTGCTGAAGGAAAACGGAAGTCAACTGCATTGGAAACTTTTTGCTCAAAAGCTAAAATGAGAAAGATTAAGCAGAAGTTGCCGGATCTCAGAGGAAATATACTCGTAAATAATAGACAAGAGAGGATTATAAGGGAAAACAAGACACCACAGGACATAGAGAGCTTGAGTTTAAAACGTGTTGCTGACACGGCCAAGGCTTGTTCCGCACTATCAAACGCCAGCAATGAGAAAGACAATATGGAGAATAAAAAGATGGCAGTACAGGACTTTTGATGCGTGGTTTCGACGAATAAAACAATCACGTCTCTGTTAA
>BLAZ01000043.1:119805-124805 GCA_014633955.1 Acropora tenuis | reverse complement strand
CTGATACGCAGTGGATTCCCCTCGGTATGTAAGGCGCTGTAATGAAAAAGGCCTCTAATTATTTTTGCTTTTTACACATATTGTACGAATGTGCAACAGTTATGAAATCATTTGATTGAGGTTGTTTGAACAAAGCGTGTTTCATGACTGGCGATGGGGAACTCATTATATAACTTCTGATGTAACAATACCACCCCCTCCACCCCTCGAGACAGCTTTCTTCTCGAACAACAGATAACAAAACGCAACCATCTAAAAAATATATAGATTTCTTAAAGCAAGGCGCTCATGTATGATGTTGAAAGTTGAGTTGTATGGAATTTGTTCGACTTCTATGCGCAATGTTTTTTTTCCATGAGAGTGCGATTTTAATAGTGAAGGGCCTGAAGGCGATTAACGCTGATAGTGAACAATACAACGTAATGGCTTGTCAGAGTAATTTAGAATCACACTGGCCTGTAATTTATTTTTGTTCGAATATCAACGTTTTTGTTTCTGTTTTGGCGCTGAAGCGTGAGGAGATATCATGCGATCAAACGTGGATTTAGCGTCTGAAATGACACATCGAACCAGAAAGTCGCACTTTTTCGCTAAATTTAAAAGAAAACCCAATTTCTTTGCAGTTATTTTTCGTTGTTAAACGCACTGATAGTGCCTAGGTAGATGCTGAAATAGAACAGAAGCTGGAAGTTAGAGCGATTGTATGTGAATTTGTCGCTTTCCAGGGCACGGTTGAAAGGTTTTTTCAATCAGTTTAATTTGCTACCTTAGCTTTTCAATGCCTCCGTTATATTTCTTGAAAATAAAAGAGAAAAAAGACACACATCGTCTGACTAAAAGAGGAAATTTTATTTCATTATCAATCCAAAATACAAGTGAACGAAGAATGAGTAAGACCAAATAGAATGTTTGCGTGGTCATGTCCACAATTCTGGAACAATGGGATCATTAACTTGAAAGGAAGTTTAAAAGAATTGTGTGAATTAGAACGCATTACCCCTAAGAACTGCATAAGGCTCACTAGCCAAT
This sequence comes from Acropora tenuis, assembly GCA_014633955.1. Classification (NCBI taxonomy): domain Eukaryota; kingdom Metazoa; phylum Cnidaria; class Anthozoa; order Scleractinia; family Acroporidae; genus Acropora; species Acropora tenuis. The sequence goes on along the minus strand of BLAZ01000043.1, from coordinate 123,776 downwards.
CGTAACAATTGATAAGAGAGTTGATCGTCTCCAACCAAAAAGCCCTGAGAGTTTCTCGAGCACACGAGAGAGATAAGCTTCCCTAAGTTAAATGGGTGATCAAGTAGGGCTATTTACAAATCTAGAGCCATAATTAACAAAGGAGAAATCGTTTCCAATTCAGTTGGGCAGGCCGCATGCCATGACTCCTCCACAAATGCGTGAGAGCTGGAGCATTGATGTCGACGGTTTTAGCGTGTCGTTTATGCTGGTACATACACAGTTTAATAAATTAGAGAATTCATTTGGTCCTTTTAAGTTTGTTACATAAGCTTCGACAGCCATTGACTCAGTTATTATCACTTATTTTCACGCGACTCTGATTTCGCAAATTCAAATATTTTGCGGGACTTAAATTTTGCGATTTTGACGAATCACCGTTTTACGAGGTAATTAAACTTCGCGAATCAAGTTACTGGTGCTCGTTTTTTAAACTTCCATTTCCGTATTTCATTTGATCATAACAGAATAGGAACGCAACAAGCGACTGGCCGAAATTTTCAACAACTCAGCAACAGAACATCTTTTGAAAGTGCACTGATCTAAAAGACGGATGCACTATTTAAGGTGGCCGAACACAGTTTTCAAGTGCCTATGCCTAATTCACCATTACTTTTAAGCTATTCATGATTTGGCGCCCGTTTTTTGCAAGAGTAAAGGTTAACCACAGAAGAGTTTATTCTCGCATTTTGGTGAAGGTGTGTACTGTTGCCATGGCAACATGGCTGGTTAAAAACAAGGCTTAAAAAATGTTTTTTGTTTATTTCCGAAAAATCCAGCCATTAGATTTTCTTCATACTTTGCCCACTACGAATTGACATGAAATCCCTTCTATCAACACTGTTCTAATAAAATTTTAACATAGGCGATTTTCGTAATTCGCCCTAAATCGTTTTCTGCAGTATTAAAAATTCCCTACGTCAAAATTCAGATTTTTCGTGATAGATCATTCACGTGGTTTCTAAACTATTTTCTGGCCAAATTTCTTGAAATTCTAATGACTGGATCATTAGAAATCGGCACGTTTCTGCGAAGGCAATCGGTCTCAATTTTTCGGGCAACTGCGCACGCGCTGCATTAAACTGTGTTCCTTGGTCGGTTGCGCGAGGGTTCCTCAGGTTCGTTTCGTTCGAAAACGTTTCGTTCGAAAGCAAACAATGTGTAAATCAGTTTATACGTATTTAACTGTTTGTTTTGCTTTTAATAGCCGCGCTGGCTTTTTCAACAACACTGCTGACCGCGCGGAAACTGTGTTCAGCCACCTTAACTCGATGGCGCTGCCAATTATCTTTTAGTAAGGTCGGAAGTGTTAAAAGTACAGGAAGATAGATCGATGAGTAAGATGATGAGGAATAAGGACATGCGTTGAAATAAAATTTGAACCCTCCTTCTCGGTATCTATACTCCAGGTAGTGGACGGCAAACTTAAATGAAGGTTTTTATATAGGTCACTAGATTGCACGACACCACAGAGTAATTTCAGGACTTTTTTTGTTTAAATCGCGAAATAAAGTCAAAATAAGGCATCAGGGATCTAAGCTTTAGGTATTGAATTATGGCATTGACTTGTGGAATCGCATAAATTATGAATGATAAATATATATACTTTTTATTCACGAGTTGACAAGAATCAGGAAACAAGCAAATAGTACAAAGCATATTCCATGCTGTAATGTTTTCTTTTGATAGGTTCGAAGATGTTCTTTTTCTTCTGGTATTTGGTTGACAAGCTTTTATTTCGATGTATACTCCAGTTTTTTTTATTTCTTCCTAAGATATATTCTTCTACTGAGCAAACAGAAGCAAACCTTCCTTAGGCAGTTTTTCAAAGTGCGCATGGATTGGAGTTAGCGTTATTAATTGGACGAAAATGAAAAGGTTGCACTATTGTTCAATCTGCACCAATCAGTTCAGTTATGGAGCATTGAGATAATCAATGAAATTTTGTCACGAGGAAGCAGATAAGTTGTTGTTACACTAGCCATTTCGCCCTTCAGGAAATCATATCTCTTATAGCTTCATTCAAACGACAGGTGAAGCAGTCGCTAAAAGGGGGTACAAAGGCATTCAGCTCGTACCAGATAAAACACATCTAACTTAAGTTCTTTCTTTTCAGATGAAAACTAATGTTTGCTCCTTGTTGGCGGGGCCAGCGGCTCACCTGCAAAGATTCTTCGTCCTCATTTAAATACCCTTCGGTCACGTTCTGCTATACTGAGACACCTAGCCAAGGCTTCTTCTGTACAGAGCACCAAAGTTACTGGAAAGTTCCATCATCCCAAGGGTTTTGTTTGGTCATGCGAGGAGGTGGCTAAAGTCGATGTTCCTGTTTGTTGCTTCACATCTCTCTTTTCTTGCTATTGTTGTAGCGGGCTTTGCGGCAGATGATGGCGATACTGCCACTTGAGGTTTTGGACAGACGGTTTGTTCATGATTATCGAAACACTGAAGAATGCCTAACAATGTTCTACATTCCCTAGCATCGCCTCTTAAGAAATAAGAAGTGTTCCAAACTGGCAGTTTTTAACGCAACAAAAATGAAAGTTAATTGTTCAGGAAATTATCTCACCTGTGTAACGCTATAATCATTAAGAAAAGCCGCTCTTTTTGTGAGTTCATCAAATGAAGCATCGACCCATCACGCTATTTATCGTGGCCAAGTGAATCGATAATACCCAGAGACTGGAAAAGACAGATGGTTTATAACAGCGATGAAACTTATTTGGCAGTTGATATGAACTGATTAGTCGGTGCTCATTGGAACACTTTCAGGACACAGTGGAAAGCTCATTCCAGTTGGTTGTCTTGACTATCCTACTATTAACGTGTACCTCCATGTATCTGCCGTTAGAAGTCTCAATTTTTGGTTGTAAATATGTGCTAGTTTGTCGACGTTGTGTTCTTTGTTAAAAAAAGGAAACTACATTCAATACAATCATTATCTCCATGATGAAACCGTAGATTGCTTAATAAGCGTTTTGTAACTCAGGGATGCACGGGAGCAATGCATCCTTGCGCAACATCAAGACAGCCAACCATTGGTGAGGAAGGCTAGCACGTGACCAAAAGTTGGCATCAATCGCATTGCAAAAATTATCAAAAATTAATTGGAGATCATTTTCAAAGTCCCTGTTTTTATTATGTAATTAGAAACTAACTAGATTAAAAATGCGTTTAAAACTAATTTACTCCTTTTGCACTATTCAGTCTCTATGCAACATTAACTTTAAACTTCTGTGAGATAATTAACAATTAGACCCGTAGCCCGAAAGGGCTACGGGTCAATAGCCCATGAGGCGAAGCTATTGATCCGTAGCCCTTGAGGGCGAAGGGTCTAATTGTTTTAATATCACCCAACTAGTTGGAAAGAAAAGGCAATAATAAAGCTAGCAAATGCAAGTTGAAGAAATAGTTTTTAGGGGAAGAAAAACAAAGAAAAACCGGCGAATTTCGCTACTCGATGACTATTACTAATTAGACCCCTAGTAGCGTAGCCAATCAAAATGCAGGATTTGCATTAGTCCATTAGTTGGGTCATACTAAGTAACAATTATTCCTTGAGCCCGAATGTGCTATTGACTCAGAGGCTATGAGGGCGAGAGGAATAATTGTTTTAGTAAAATCCAACTAGTTGGTAAAAAAAATATCTAGACTAAACATGTTTCGCAAGTTAAAGCTAGGCATCAATCCTTTTTTACCGCCAAAACATAACAAATATGGCGGGCGCTTTTCGCTACTAGTGGGCTATAACATATAGCCCACTAGTTGCTCAACCAATCAGAACGCAGCATTGATGATCGACCACTAGTTGGATTTTACTCATATTTTTAATGATCTACATGAGAGATAACAACGATACTTGACATAAGAATTAAATAAAAACCAAAGAAAAGAAAGTGAAGAAAACAATATGTCTAATTTATTTCTTTTCA
>BLAZ01000042.1:115594-118094 GCA_014633955.1 Acropora tenuis | reverse complement strand
AAACCCATGGTTTCCCATGGGCGCTCAGTGGGCCCACGACAAAGAAAATACGTTCAAAGTTGGGACTGCGTGTGGCAGTGTTTTGCAAATGAAGATAGGCATGTCTTGTAAACGGTTGCTGTCGTGCTGTTCTTACCCTAGATTTAGTAGAAATGCAGAGATGCTACACCACCACTAGCTTTATTACAAGGTATTTTCTGAATCAAGTTGAAGATCTCCTTACAGTATACATTTGCAAGATTCAAGTCTTTATTTGATGGTGTTATTTGATCTGTGAATTTACTTGATGAAACTTTAACTTCAAAAGCCAAAGAAGGACCTAAGGCCATAGCCATTATTTCAGTGGGGTCAATACTTTAAGTAACTCCTTCTTTCAGTTAAGAAATCTTAGTGAAATTAGGTTAATTATTTGAATAATGTATTAATCCAGCTCTGGGTATTTTTAATTTTTTTACAGTTTTCTCAAAAGATGGCATTACTGTAGTAATTATTTTGTCATTCTTGATTTCATATTTGACTTTCTTCTTAGTATGTTTGTAATAATAATTATTATTATTGGTCCAATCGCGCACAGTTTCGTATTTGAATCTACCTTTTGGGTTTATCTTTTAGTTTTTGACTAACCAAAACAAATGGAACTAATTAAAACAAGCAACATTTATTTATTTATCATTTTGTTTGTTTGTGTTTTTTTCAGCTGATGGCCAGCTTGCATTTGGTAGCTTGGTCAGTACTTCCAATACGTATGTTGAAGATGGTTTAGCTGTGACAGTGCAAAATGACACTCCTATTTTATGGGCTATGGGAATTCGTAATTGATGTGGAATAATTTTTAGGCAGCCTAGTGAATGGACAAAGACTTTTAGAGATGTATTTTTCAATTACCGTACTGTGATTCAAGTTTACCAGGATAAAAATGTGAGCGATCCTGTGGAAAAGTATAAACATTGATAGTTGAATTCCATAAAATTTGTTCAATAATCAGTGTCGACATACTGCACTGCCATGGGACGCAGGTCACGAACAGAATTTTTTGGGCCTAAGCTTTAGCTTTTATGAATGTCTAGGATATTTTATGTATTGGTAAAACAATGGCCTGTGACCTGTGACCTGTGACCTGTGTTTTGTACCTGCAGGGTGCCATGGCAGTGCAGTTCGTCGACACTGATTACCAAAAATTAATAGTTATCGAACAAATTTTATAGATTCCAACTGTTGGGGACCCCTTCTGAAAACAAGGGTACAATCTCCTACCTGTTCATGTCCTTGGGAACTCATGGACAAATGGATACCAGGTGCATGTTGGAATTATCAGCAGTTTGTCAGTACTGATTTTTTGTAAGTTAGCTCATCAAATTCGCATTATGATTACAAGGAACAAAGAGAAGTGTTCTTAGATTCCAAAAAAGAAATGACATTATTATAATTCGGGGCTGTGCAAAATAATTGTTATTTGCCACTGGTGTTAGAACACAGAGGACCTTGACAAACTAATTTTGTAAAAGCAAATTGAAGCGTCATACATGCTTTTTTAGAAGCTTGAACTATTTCATACGAATTCCATTGTTAAAGGAGCTCTGTCATGGCACTTTTGCTATTTTCCTGTCAGAACTCTACAGAAATCCTTCTTTCTAATCTTTACTTGAGCCGAAAACATTGCCTTGACATTTTGGCCTAATACATCAATCAATTTTTTGCAAGGGGAGTAATCCATGGTACATTTTTCCGTGGCTTTTCCTTGAAGATGGATTTGCAATCAATCTCTAACTTTGCCACCTGCAACAATAAAGAGAAGTAGACAGTCAAAGTGAAGTTATATGTAGTTTTCAGTAAACATACTTGATTCCTATTTTTGAGTTTCCATTGATTCAAAGACATATTTCAGCATTCTAAAGTGGGGCAAAATGGCGTGCAGAGCCCTTTTATTGTCCTCTAACGTGAAGAAAAAAGTTCCTTGGAAATCCACAAAACAATGCAAAACAACGATTTCTCCTGTTATTGATATGTTGTTTAATTTACTTTTTCGTGCCCGTGTGAATTCTGACACAATTATTCTTCACTTTTAACTCGTTCAGAGATTTGAGGAAGTTGATAACAAATCTTATCTGACAACTGGTCTCTTGTATGTTTATATAGCGATACTCACCGTTACGTCACGTATTGTCATTAATGTGCCAACCAGAGGTTTATTGGCCGTCGAAACAAAGAATTCTTTTGTTCTGGCAAATTTAAATATCAAAAGAATTGTTTATAAACAGTGAATACCGTATCGCTATTTAGTAAAATCCAACTAGTGGTCTATCATCGATGCTGCGTTCTGATTGGTTGAGCTACTAGTAGGCTATATGTTATAGCCCACTAGTAGCAAAAGGCGTCCGCCATATTTGTAATGTTTTGGTGGTAAAAAAGGGTTGATGTCTACCTTTAACTTGCGAAAGATGTTTAGTCACGATATTTTTTTGACCAACTAGTTGGATTTTACTAAAACAATTATTCCTCT
>BLAZ01000040.1:71653-74153 GCA_014633955.1 Acropora tenuis | reverse complement strand
AAACATGGTGTTTCCTTTCCAGCACAGTTATGTTATCTGAAAAAAAAATGTTCACCAAATATGTTGTCGATCTGATGCTATGAGATTTCTATGTAGGTCACTGGGATAATACCGTACCCCGGAACCAATCTAAAAACTCAATGAACTTCTTTTCAATTGATTAAGAAATTGTTGTGCAGGTAGAAGAACTGCCTATGATCTTGCATTTATCTGTCTCGCGTGTTAGGTGTTGAAAATTACCCGTGAAATGACAGGTTTGGTCAAAAAACACTTCAAATTGCAATATAATAATGTTGCCGACCTGTTTTCATGAACCAACGAAGATGTAGATCACCGGAAAGACGTCAACAACCTTTCATGTTTCTCGGATACATATATCAACACTGTAGTAACTTCGTTTCATTTGATCAAGTAATTATTGGGCAGGTTTAGTATAGCATCTCTTCCTGTGCTAAGTGTTGAAAATAATCCTAGAGACAGCAGGATTGTCCAAAAACCACCTCAAATCGCAAATTAACAGAATGCAGCATTTGTAATAACAGATGAGAAAACAAAGTGCACGGAAAAACAACTGCTCGATAAATGCATAGCGTCGGCAACTGAACTGGTTTGAACTTGTTAAGGATGCATACACTAAAAATGACGTTCTAAAACTTCGTACACAAAACAGAGTCAAAGTCTTGTCTTTTAAAAGTCTTGTATACGAATATTATGTTGCGTTAAAGTCTTTAGTTGAGGTCTGTTGAGTTTAATATATTAACAAGCAATATTAACAAGTGTTCACAAATAAATAGGGGGCCTGCTTATGAGCGTATTTTAGCACCTCCATTTCATGCTTTTTTTTATGAAAGGGCTGAGGAGAAGTACTCAGCAGAGGAACTGTCAACACCTTTGGCGCACCTATTTAATTCATCTTTAAGATCCGGTGTCATGCCAACGTTATGGAAATCTGCCAACATTACTCCCGAACACAAAGGTGACACAATGGAATGCTTAACATAAAATAAAGTACACAATTTAGTAGATCCATCTCTTTCTTTGAGAACCCTAATGTAATATCGCGGTATCCTGGCGTGACGCTTTCGCAACTTTTAAGTTTACTTAAAATTTGTTCATAAACCTCTTTCCAAAAGATATACCGAAGCGACAGTAAAAAAAAAAAAAAAGAGGTATTGTTTCTGTAATTTGTTGACAGAAAGAACATTTTGGATTCGAACGTAGCTTCTTTTACAGAGTAATTCATTTGTATATAAAATTGAATTTAAAACCTTATACTGAAAGGAGCGTAAATAAGGTTCATTAGCAACAGTACTCTCACTGGCATCACAAATGCCTCTTAAACTTGTTTGTCTTCTAGATTAAATTTCTCTTTCAACTTTCTCCACTTACTTGGTTTTTCCTATCTTTTGCTTCATAAAATAGAAATAATAGTCACAACAATTGAGGTTTTCCAAATCAAAGATAACTTTCAAGTTGGGCATATTACAACGAAGTTTCAACGAAACCGATTGCCTTAGACCTGTCCACATAAGAAAGTTAGAACTCTTCAAACCTGCATCCCTATTGACATTCAAAGATGCAATATTTGAGATGTAATAAAGCAGATCAGTGGTGCATTTACTACTATTATAAAAAAAAATGTTTGTAAAAGACGCCTTTACCCTCAACCTTTAGTTCCTTGTTATTCCATAAAATGCATTTGTAAACGTTGTCCGGATCTTCCATTTGTCTTACTTTTGACCACAGTTTTTATAGTTCACAATAAAAGGTTATTAGAAGTAGTATCTGGCTAATGTCAAAATTATATTGAATTAAAAATAATCCATAGACGAGTCCAGAGACGATTCACTAAATTTGTTGTAAGGCTAAGGATAACTATGAAACTCGTCTTGCGAAGTGAAATCTATTATCTTTGGAAAAAAAGATGAGGTTACATTTTTTAAGGCACCAAAAGCACTTATTGACATTGAAATTTCACATTTTGTAGATTATGTATTGTAGACTTCAATTGTGACTATTACTCTTTCATACATTATCATAACGATCATCTAATGTCAAAGAAAAAATATGCAAGGACAAATGCCTTTGGATATTCGTACAGCACATTGTACCAAGTGTTTCAAATTTAAAGTAAAGAAATTTCTTATGGACAAATCATGATTTCATTCTACTTATTTAGTTTTTTTTTCTTCCTTTACAATACGTATCTCAACTGTATAGTATGTATTTGGTGGTCTGCTTGAACATGGGATCTGGGACTCTTTTGTCGACTTTCCTCTAGGGAGGCCTTTAGGAAGGGGGGGGATGGATTGCGAGCTAAATTTGGTGTGACTTTAAGAGCTAGGCTTTGCAGAGACCATCAGGTGCATCCACTCGCTTTATCGGCGCATTCTCGACCAACCTAGCTACACCAAAGTAAGGTGCGTATATAACGTTTGTATGGTAATAACATAACGTCTCTCTCCTCCCTGAGAAAACAGAGAGCGGTGGGTGCCATAAA
>BLAZ01000040.1:61653-64153 GCA_014633955.1 Acropora tenuis | reverse complement strand
CTTGCCACCGTTTGAGGAAATTTTATGGAGATATTGCTTAGATTCTATTGTGGTGGCCTGGGTTTTCAAGAGTTCAATGGCTTTTTCAGTGTCTAAAGGCTGTAAAAGCGTGAACTGGGATTTTCATTCGCAGTTTTTGCTACTCATCCTTCGGACAAAGGGGCAGAAGCCTACTGCAAATGCCCCAGCAAAAATCAATATTCTCATACATCAGCCGCGGATCGTCCTTGAGAAAGTCGATGAGAAGTAATTAGTGTATAATTTCTCCTTAAAGTCCATGTATTTCTCTACCACGTTGCTACAAGTACCAAATAACAATGAAAACTGTCCAGTAAAGTTTACTAGAATTACGGTACACAAGCGTTGTTCTGCCTTTGTGATATGGAGATGAAGAACTAAAGAAATCAGAGGACCTCGTTGTGCATAGCTACGCGGATTAGTCCCGAATTCTGACGAGAAACAAACGAGGGTAATAAAATACAGGTGCAAATGCGATAATTGTAGAAGACGCTCCTCTCACGTACGCGCTTGTATTTAAATTAAAGTTATTTGTATCAAATCTACTGCAATATAGTTTATGTGCGCTGTAAATTAATAGCGTGGTTGAACCAGGTATGTAGGAGTTTAATGCATAGAAATGTCTCTAAAAACTAGACACAATTATAGGAAAATACGATGCATAGAATTAACTCAAGTACAAAGCTATCACTGAGGTATTGAGTCTAGTAACGTCTGTAGCTGAACATGCACTTAACGTCAAACGTGAGATGTGCTTGCGTCGTTTGTTCGTAAGCAATAACGGTAGCAATGACACCACTATAGGAAAATGGTGCCTCTTTGCGAGGCCCCTATGCGTGATGGTCTTGGAAGCAAGGTGCCGCGGAATCTGTGACTATATTCTTAAATTTGCTGTTTTGTGACTGCCTTGCTTATATTTCATTGGTGTGAACATTTAATCTTCTCAAAGTTCATAGGCATGAGACTTTAATACGCATTGTAATATAGTGTACACCCCACAATAGTGTTACTGAGCGCACATCCTAAACATTAGCTGATTTCCACTTACTAGGTTGTCACAATGCCTGAGCTCCTATGCTATCCATACACCATTGGTTTCCATCCCTACGCTTACTAAATGCCAATATGCATTGGTGTGATCATTCAATCCCCTCAAAGTTCATGGTATTGAAATTCCAGTAAGGCTAGTAATGTAATATACACTCCACGGCGGAGTATTACAAATCCCACATCCTAACCAATAGCTCGTTATTTATCGTTAACTTACCAGGTTCACAAAATGCTTGAGCTCCTATGTTATCCACACAGTTACGCTTTCCATCAAAACGCTTACAAGATGCCAAAACGGATTCCTGCCCAGTACAAGCCACATCTGACATCGCAACGGAAATGTTCTCATCTTTGGTATCCATTCCAATGAATTCAGCCACAGCAGATTGAAAGCCAAGCTGTTTGCAAACAGCTTTGACACCATTGATATCCCATTCATCGCGGCAGATCTTACCCCACTTTCCTTGATAAAATACTTCAACTCTTCCAGCATAGTTAATGCCGTCTACCCCCGCTAGGCGTACGGGAACTGTGAAGAGAGATACATTAAGAAAGGAATGCAATATCACGAAACGATATTTCACCATATTCACAACAAATCTTTGTCTTCATTTCTTGGCCATGCATCAAAATCTTCAACTAAATCAAAGAAATTTGTTTACGTTCCTTGCAAAATGCTGACTATCAAACTTGGAACAGCCAGATAATACTCAGATTGAATATCGTGTTACACAAAATTCACGATTAAAGTACCACGGCGCGCAATGCATCAAGAATGAAAATGGGCCTTTAAATCCTACAAGACAATTTATTTGTTCGCAAGGGAAATGTTTTGTTGTCAATAAATGACTAAACATTTGTTTTATCGAGTCTTTATGAAATTGGAATTCTTGGTGTGCCTATGTATATGATTGATTTCGTTGTTGCGAGAATTTTGTTGAGAGTTGGCCAAATGCAATCATTTTAGGGAGAGGGTCAGCAGCGCTATAAACACGTTCTAAAACAACTCGTCGTATTCTAAAACCGTCATATTGTGGCAAAAAGGATCTGTTTGTTTGATTTTTTTGCCAAATTTGTGCTGTTTCGTCAATTGACCATAAATTTTAGCAATAAATATACCCACTTTTCTACCGAACCATTGCTCCGGTTTGCAAAATTTCGAACGAAAAGGGAAAAAATTTCCGGGCCATTTATCAAATTTTGAAAATCTATCAAATTTTCTTAAATTTTTACAAGGCAATGGACTCAAAATTTCCAAGGACCTTTATCTAAGGAAGATTTGACGAAATGACGACGGAAATTTCCACCGCCAATTTTTACAGAGGTCATGCGAAATGACGGCTGAATTTTCTAACGTCATTTTTCACAGTAGAGCGAGCAAAATGACGGCTGAAATCTCCAACGTTATTTTCCAGAGTTGAGCGAACAAAAT
>BLAZ01000040.1:21090-23590 GCA_014633955.1 Acropora tenuis | reverse complement strand
AAAAGTCAGTAAGTGGAAGTCCGATCCTCATCTACTAACTGGAAGAGTACTTGTGAAAAAGAACCAGAAATATATACGCAATCTAAGGCCAGAGGGTATCGAAATGTTGTTCAATCGAGGCCATTGGAGTCCACAGAGAGAATATACCTCATTCTTGAATCCATCTAATTGCATCGAATGTTTTCATAATCTCTAATGGATAGGCTTTCAACGAGTTAACTGGTCTCTCCTCGAATCTATTTGTCAACGATGGATAAGTTGACTCCGTAGGACGATATTTTTAAGGTCAGTCCCATATATATCCAGCAATCGTGAATATTGGACAAACCTCGACTAGTACGAGTGGCTAGTTCCAGCAAAACTAATCACGCGATCGTATGATAAATGACACACTACTACGAACTTGAATACCAAACGCAAAACTATTTCGACGGATAACTGAGTATCGAAGACATTGTGAATATTAAACCAAGCAAAAAAAATGCAATAGAATACGAGGGTAATGAGGATAAGCTATAGTCCTCGCGCAACACCCCTTGCTACAATCAAATTTTCTCTGAGGCAAGAAAAGTTCGGCTTATGTAAAGAGCACACGGATTTTTTTCCGAGTTTTCCCATGCTTTCCCATTGCATTAAGTTAAATATCTTCACAAGCCATCTCGGTATACTGTTCCAAAAGTGGAGGGGAGTCTGTTAGATCGGACAAAACATAGCGTGGCTAAAAATCCGTTAACTGTGATTAGGATTGAGAAAGTCGTAAGGGTTGACCGGATAATATGCAAAAATTTTCTTTAACATTTGTGAAATACCTTCACGGCATCGGGATGTGTTTGTGCATCCCCTGATGACTGTTACATCGGGTCCAGGGCAAGGTTTTCCAGCTGATTGTGGGTTTGGATTCGCACATCGTCTGATCCTCGCTTGTATGCCACTTATGTTCTTTGTACAATGGCTCCACTGGCTCCATTCACTCCAACCACCATTAACTGCGACCAAAAATATTCCAGACGCCAAATTTTCGATGGTTGGATGTTGATTTATGCATTGGATAAATCAGCAACCAGTGCTTAACATAGCTTAACATAGCGCAATAGGTTCTGTTAGTTCTCACCGACATCCTATAGATAGTGATCTTATATCTACTGAATAGCAACATCCATTGGAGAAATCACCATCCACTGGTTAGTATACCTTAATATAGTTTAACATAGCTTAACATAGCTTAACATAGCTCAATAGGTTCTGTTAGTTCTCACCGACATCCTATAGATAGTGATGTAATATCTACTGAATATTATGCAACATCCATTGGATAAATCACCATCCACTGGTTACCTTAATAGGTTTTGGTGTTACTTATCCAATGGATAGTGATTTATCCGCTAGAAATCACCTTTTCTAACCATACTTTGAACACCTTGGGCCAGAAGGGGAATATACAACCTTAATAAAACAAGTGAAAACACGAAAGACTGCTCTCTTATAGTATCTCGGATCTTGACTAGAGACCTTGAGCGGTACGACCAAGAAGGGGGAGGTGGAATATTTTTCTTTTCTTTGGAAGCCTCTTCTTTGGATTTTCATATTCTTCCCTTTTGGCAAATGTCCTCCTTTGAAAATCTTCCAAACACACTTAAAGAAACAACATCAAGCAAACTCTAAAAAGTCGAATTTTCGCATAAAGCTTAAAACGCTGTTCAATCAAATTAGCACGGCAAATATGATGTTGCTTAAACACTTGTTTGTATTACAGGGCCATGTCTCTAATGACTAACTCCAGATCCTACGACCATCTTGCCTGTTGCAACCTTGTATTTATGATGTAACACGTTTTTGATCTTGATCATGACATCATAATCTTATTTAAAATCACGCCAATAACTACATGCAGTCCGACGCTGGAAATTTTCTATCTTGTATGGATGATTTAACACGTCTAAGTTAAGATATTTTTTTCGCATCTTACCCACGACCATAACGTTGATGATTTGGGATTTTTCACTGCAGGGTTCTGATCCTCTGGTCTGCTTAATCGTACAGATGTAGGTTCCGTTATCTTCTGCCTGTATTGACTTCATCATCAGGCTCCCCTTTGACAGCTGAATAAATCTCCTGTCCTGCAAAGTTCGTCCGTCTTGCCTGCTCCATTTAAAATGAGGGGACGGATTTCCTAAGGCACTACAGTGTATAATGCCAGGTCCTCCACTTAAAAATGCTTGTTCTGGAGTTTCGTGCGTGAATTTTGCTAAAGAAGCAAAATGAATGAAGACAATCCATTATCGGTGTAGCGATTGCGGTATTTTTTGCAATGGCCGAGAGAATATATTTGCTTCATTCGCCAAGGTTCAGTATTAGAAGCCTGTTACTTAGTTCTATGCGCACTAAGATCATGAGAATACTGGCATTCCAATACTGGTTATCTACTCAACCCTGAGAGGTTTTTCCCTGGTAATCGGCCTGTTTTCCCGTGTCATATGTTTTCTTTTTTTTTTTTTTTTTT
>BLAZ01000040.1:20000-21070 GCA_014633955.1 Acropora tenuis | reverse complement strand
GGGTTGAGGTCATTTGTTACGATTTAGTATGATTTTTAGTATCCTCAATTAGTGGAGCAAATTTGCTCAGCTCAATGCACTAAGTTTTAAACAATGTAGTTGATATTAATATTCTAACATTTCAGTTTGAAATACTGCGATAGAATACTATTGGTTGAAAACATTGAGAAAAATTAAAGCTAAAGGCAGACGACGTTTTGACGTGGAACTAACGTTATTCTCAAGAAAAAAAAAATAGGGCTGCTACAAACGTTTAATACCACTGAGCAGGACAATACTTATCGAAAGCGGGCACAATAGCGTTAAGCGTGTTTTTAAAGAAGAGGTTTTAGAAAAATGAAATCGTTTCTTGTGTTGAGACGTGAATTGCGTTATTTGATCAACAGCATCTCGTTTACAAGGCACTCAAACTTTTTGCAGCATTTGCATAGGATTAGAAATTGGTTTTCACTCAGATGGCATAAGTTCCAACGGGCCTTTGAAAGGTGTTTGCCAAACGCCGAGATCTTTTTTTTCGATAAGGTATTGGTGAACGAAGATGTCGAGAAGTATAGCGGCCAACTTGATATGCATATAACAGATCTTATGACGGATTAACCATGAATTCTTGAGTTGATTATTGACGGCTGTACTTTTTTGACACGACAACTTGTTCCATGAATTTTTGGCTGAAGAGGACCGGTTGCATGGTTATCCCGATCTTGAAACTGAGATCATTCTCTTGTCTTCTAACCACATTTGCTGATGTTTAATCTTTTAAAAGGAGACCTTATTGACTTTAACGTCAAAACGTCGTCGGTTTTAAAGTATAGCATTTTATCGCAGTATGATTGTTGTTATTATTATTATTATTATTATTATTATTATTATTATTGTGTCAACAACAAAATGCTCGAATATGATTGGTTGTTAACAGCCTTTATTTCTTGTTTAATCGGCTGTTTCAGGTCCAAATTGTCCGATTTGACTTGTTGTTAGAAACATTTGTAATCGGACAGGCCAAATCGGCCAGTTAAGCAGCCAATAAAAATCAAGCACTTCGAGCAACTGTCCAATGAACTTTAACTGCC
>BLAZ01000038.1:1447407-1449294 GCA_014633955.1 Acropora tenuis | reverse complement strand
ATTTACCAACTCTCTCCTGCTTAATCCGGATAAAATATAATCTCCTTCTCTTGGAAAGTTCCTAGCTTGGCTAGTTCTTGAATGTTTGTTCTTTTCGCCTCAAAGTCGAGTGGAGTGTAGCCGAGTTTCGCACGGGACTTCTATGCTAACTCTTTGTAGCAACTGCAAGAGATTGAGACGGAATGGTGATTAACCTGAGTCAGGTATTATACGCTTTCTTCTAGTTTACTTGGCTTTCTCTTTTTGTTTTCCTTTTAGTTGAAAGGAGGCTGATTCATAACGGGAAGTCGGCAGTTTCAAAACCTAATCGGCTATGGCTTTATGTTTTACAGGCTCAGTTGCGGAACCTGTTGTTCTGTCTTCCGTGTACTCCGCAATAGGATATTTGATCCCTGAACAGATAAAGAGCACTACATTTTCAACATGTCAGAATAGAAATCACACGTAATCGAGTCCACCAAGGCACAGTTCTAGCAGAAAACTCTTCATTATGCGACCTAAACAATATCAAAGGATTTAAGATTTTGGTGCAGTGATCAAGAGGATCTTGTCCTGGATCAGAGTTCTCTGCAGGTTATTTTATCGACTGCGGAGCACAATTATAGAGTACAAGGATAAGCGAGTGGGCAAGCAGTATTTTAAAGCAACAATTTATCAAGTAATTTAACGATTGCGAGAGCAGAGAAATAGGGTAGCAAATTTTTGGCCAACAGTATATCAATTGATTTATCGACTGCTGGAGCACAAGACTGTGGAAGCAGTAGTTTTGCCGACGTTTTATGAAATGAATAAGAAGTACCTTTTCTTCATCAAAAATGAGGAATTAGTTCAGACATTAATTTTTCAATGAGAACGTGATACTGTGCTGCCTTTTCCTTTATAAGATGTTCTACAAAACGTTTTCCACGACCAGAGAGTTTCAGAGTGTTATTAAAATTCTTGAAAACGGTTCTTTCACCGGTCGGGAAATTTTAGCCTGAATAATCTGTTGGTGTAATACACGCCTTTTTTGGGATAAGGGAGACCGTTCCAAAACTAAAGCAACAGAATAAATAACGGCAAAAAAAGATTTTGTGAGCACAACAAAGGTGTTTCTCTTAAGCGACGTATACGCACCCTCGTTCAAGAAGTGCGCGTGAATAAAAGTTCGGTTGCGCGTTAACCTCGATTCAAGAGATGTGCAGTGAGCGCAAAACAGACGCGCTCGTGTTGCCTTTTTGCCCTTTGCCTGTGCTTTCCGAGTACATTCTAAAGACTGTTCAGATCAAATGACAAATCTACAAATGGCCGCTTTAAGTATTTGTGAAAATCATATTTGAAAAATTCCACTTTAAAATTCTGCTCCTTTGCCTAATGGAGATCATTGGTTAAATAGCAATAGTGATCCTAGGTCGATCCTCTCCGTTACTTCGAATTTTTCTCCTTTTCACTAGACGTAAGAGAGCTTTAAAATCATCGATGGCATATAACTCTTTCCTTAGGAACCCACACACTAACTATTTTTATCAGTATCGTTAGATTCGGCCCGCTTAATATTTAAGCTGACTTCGCGATCGTTTGTCTGTCTACGAATCTAAACGCACCAATGACCTCTCGCATTCTTCACAGCCAATAGGACCACGGCTTAGCTGACAACAGCACAACAATTCTGCTGATAAAATCAACTAATAAACTTTTTATGTACGTAACAGGACACAAACAACTCACTTTACTCTTGATTCTGCAGATGTCAATCACACTTTCGCTCTGTTGAGGTCATACATACATATACTTTACTTATGCTCGAAATTTACAGAGTAGCTATAGAGCTAATGTATTCGAGAAAGTAAGTTAAAATAAAATGAAATATGATGTGTTACAATTCCACTATTAATTACAAACTATGTA
>BLAZ01000038.1:1360182-1362682 GCA_014633955.1 Acropora tenuis | reverse complement strand
GCACTCCAGAGGAAGTTCAAAATAGGGTGACAAATAAATCCCCTTAATATTAGTCTATTAAAATGCCTGGGAACCCAGAGGTGATGGTGAGTTACAAATGGAAGCTGCATTCCCAGGTTATTATACCAGTGCTCTCCCTAAATAAAAGAGTATGTACCTAAACGGCATTTTCTAAAGGGTAGTGTTGGGAGTGAGGGGGGGGGGGGTCCAGGTTACCTTCTGGAGAGGGGCAATGTGGATATTTTGAGTACCAACCCCAAATTTTGTTCCTTTGATTAAAAGCATGTAAGTGAAATATTACATCTCACCTCCTGTCGTAAGCATCACACTGTCAAGATAGTGTCCATAGTAAGGAAATTTAAAACCCAGCCGTAATTGCTTGGAAATAACAAAGGGTAACAAGTCATCGGTATAAATTAATTCACTGTAGGCATAATTATGTCAACTATCCCAGATTATCTGGGAGTTTCCTAGATACCAGAAAGAACCTCCAACACTCCTGTAAGTGTATGTGTCACCAGATTTCCTGGATAAAAGCAACTTTAACCCTTTTGTTCTGTTGTAAGCTAAGATTTTATTGCTAATTTTTCCCAGAATCTAAACAATAACTAATTTCAATTTATTCCATTGCTTTGCCAAGTTTCCTGCAAATTTCCAGCTTCCAGCTGCGCCAACTTGTGAGCAGTGCATTTATACAGGATTCACCATATTGGTGCATTTTGCACAGTAAAGGTTGCTACTAGAACCCTAGTCAAATTTTTTTAAGGGCAGAGGGTGGGATGAATCGTTGACTTGGAGGGGTGGGGGGNNNGGGGGGCTACAAAGAAAAGCAATCACCAGACTGAAGAATGCACTGATTAAAGCCTTACAACGGCATGACTTCTGGGCGCAGTTGTTCAAAGCTCGATTAAGCTAATCCTAGGTTTGTGTAAATTTTGATTCCTATTTATTTACCACTTCAGGAGCGTTTGCCACAGAATTGCGGCCCAATAACGTTATAAATTACAAATTTCTTTTCCTTAAATCTTAATCTTGTGAAAAATCCTCTTTTAATGATAAATAAATGAATAACACTTAAAATTTCCACTAATCCAGGATTAGTTTAATCACGCTTTGAGCAACTGGGCCCTGGATTAGTAATCTTGAGTCTTACCTGTCTTCCTCTGACAAAGGGCTAACATTTGAAACATCAGCTTTCTAAAGCTTTCACGGTGGTAATTCAACCTTCATCAACTCATTTGATAAAACCCAATTTTTGTTTTCATCTCTCCCACCAACGCAGCACCACAGTTTCTTTAGAAACTAGAAATCCATTTACCTGTCTTCCTAAGAATTGGTTTGAAAGATTACCGTGGGTTGTAGAGTTAGGATGTCCTTCAATGTCCCTCCAGTATCGTTGGCCATCAGAAATAACCTTGGACACATAATACCTATGATTTATCTAAAACAAAGCAATGTAGGAAAATTATTTGATGTGTCTTGTTAAACTGTTTTTAAAATTTTAAACTTTATAGTAAACTTAAGACACTAGATAATGATATAATTTACATGTAAATTAGCTGTTATCACAGAATCACAGTGAGTGCATTACCATGCAAGCAGAGCCACTTGGATCTTTCCTAGGAGAGTCAGGAAAGAGGAAGCAACTCTGCTGACGCCTTCTATGCAATTTTTTTGATTTGGCGATCATCCAGTCATCTGGATGAGTTGATCCAATTTTTGAAAGGTCAAACCGGTTTTTCTTTGTCTGCACATGATCACATGATCACTCATTACACATGATCAGTATATAGTGTGGGGGTTTTGACCTTTGCTCTCGTGACTGTGAGTTGTTCCCCTGGGTATTTCCTCAGTGTATCAAAAACAGAAAGCTGTGAAATTTTGTGTCATATAAAAACATATGGCATTTGAAAAGCATAAACTATCTTTGACTGTATAATAAAATTATTTTATTGAGTTACAGCATGTCTTTCGGAGAGATTTTGACAAAAATCTTGAATGTTAATTTCAGTTTGGCAGAAACTGGTCACGCTTGACTGATGCTCGGTTACATTTGAATTTCTCATTCAACAACAAATCTATTTTAAAAAGTTTTGCATTTATGTGCAATACAATAAAGCACTCTATATTGGAAGGACATATGTTACACTTGCAACGGGTACGAGTGCATGTTATAAGAGCAAGTCATTAGTTAGCATATGACAATATTATATTCAAAATATGGCACTGAAACTGGTGGAAGAGTTAGCAGGGTTATGTACACAGGACATCCAGTACCTGTATGTCACTAGGTATGACATGATCATGAAGTGCAATTACTGAGCTTCGTTCTTTATTTAATAATTAGCACCACATTTGCAAGGAAGGGGAATGGATTTATTGGACAATTATCACCTTCCCAACTCTGTGTCCCTTCCTTTCGTACATCAGTCACCCCTCAAAATCTTGAATGGATCATTAACATTCTTGATCCTTGCTGAATGTAGAGTGAGTGTCACAA
>BLAZ01000038.1:1244607-1247107 GCA_014633955.1 Acropora tenuis | reverse complement strand
AGACCAAAATCGTTGGTTTCGGGCCCGGAACGTCGGTTGAGAGGATACTTGAGCAGCTCGACCAGTTCTATGGCGATGAAGGGGCTGCCGCGGGAGACGAATTACTGTCCCAGGCTTACAGTTTTCGACAGCAAGAAGGTGAAGAAGTTTCTGCGTTCGCAAGTCGCTTGGACAATCAAATTCGACAAGCAAAGAACCACGGCGCCGAGTTGCTCCCCGACGAAGAGGCCGTAGATCGACACATAAGACTTTTGCTCTGGCAAGGACTGAAGAAATCGATTAAGGACAAGGCCAGGCACAAAAAAGAATCTTGCAAAAATTTCGCCGAGTTGATCGCGGCCGCTTGTTATGGCGAGAAGGAAGCCAATTTGACTCAGTTTCCCCGGCGAGTGGTGCGCCAGAATTTTATATCCGAGACTGGACTGATGGAAACGCACGAACCCCCGGATTGGCTCCCACAGGTCTGCTCAGCAATGGCCCGCGAGGTTAGGGAAGCCCTTCAACCCTTAATCAATAACCGACCAGGTATTCAGGAAAATAATTCCCCGATCGATGGTGTTAGAGCAACCGGTTACAGCAGGAATTCCCGTGAATTGCCCACTTGTTACCATTGTGGACAGAGAGCTCATGTCCGAAAAGGATGCAGAAATCCACCAATTGACCCTGACAGTTTTCAGCAGTCGGGAAACAACAATGAACCTCTGACGCGGGGCAGCCGTAGGCAGTAACACAGCATGAGCCCCACCCTGTTCTGGATGAATTGATTGGAAAAGCCAATGAGTGTGTAGCGTACTTAAATGGCCATCCCTGCCTTGCCTTGTTGGATACCGGAAGCCAAGTTCCGTCGATTTCGGAGCATTTCTATAAAGAACATCTCTCGGAGCAACAACTCAGACCTTTAGACGGACTCATACATGTAGTCGGGGCAGGTGGTCAAGAGGTACCGTTTCTGGGCTATGTTGAGTTGGACATTGGCTTCCCTTGTGTTGAAGCTGGAATAGACAAGGTCTTCTCTACCCTGGTTCTAATCGTCCCTGATAACAGCTACGATCAGCGCTTACCCCTCATTTTGGGAACTAACCTTGCCAAAAGGTGCAGAGATGATTGCTGACAAAAGGGTGGTCAGGGTTCCTTGCGAGAAAGGAAAACTTCTGGCACATGGAAGCGAGCTTACTGTGCCCTGAATTCTCGAGTTTTATGAGAAGTGCAAGAATGGTTCTGCTAAGGTTAGATCCACCTCACGGCATCCTGTGACCATTGCAGCGCACCAGACTGTGGTTCTCTGGGGTCTACCACATGCATGTCCAGGAGAGAGCATCAAAGTCATTGTTGAACCAACGGATGCACAACCTCAGTGGTCTGCCGCTACTGTCACCCCTAGTTTAGTATGCCTTCCGTTTTCTGGTACATCTAATCGCATTCCTGTTGAGATAACAAACAATTCGCCGCAACCAATTACCTTACCACCGAAGGCTGTGTTGGCATCACTCCAAGTTGCCTCTGAAGTCTACAAACACTCTGCCCAGTCTGAAGATGGTGAGGGTGTCAGCATCGATCTCAGTGCAACAAACCTGACTCCTGAGCAGGCAGCACAAGCCAAGGAGATACTAGCTCAGATGTCATATGTGTTTTCCAAGGACAGCACAGACCTAGGTAGCACCACCGAGATCACACATGAAATACGACTCGTGGATGACATTCCAGTGCGACAACCATACCGGAGAGTGCCACCAGCACAACTAGAAGGATTCAGGATGGCGGTTCAAGACCTCCTGGATGCAGGTGTCATAAGGGAATCCTGTAGTCCTTATGCCTCACCGGTCGTGTTAGTACGGAAGAAAGACGGTAGCCTACGACTGTGTGTTGACTTCCGTAAACTCAATGCTAAAACAATTAAGGATGCCTAAACCATTCCCAGGATAACCGAGACTTTAGAGGCTCTGCACGGTGCAAAATGGTTCTGTTCCTTGGATCTTCAGAGTGGCTACCTGCAAGTTGGTGTACGTGAAGCTGACAAGGCGAAGACGGCAGTGACCACACCTTTTGGTGTATTTGAATTCAACCGAATGCCATTTGGGCTAACAAACGCACCTGCTACATTTCAGCGGTTGATGGAGCGGTGCCTTGATGGGTTGAGCCTTAAGATATGTTTGGTTTATCTGGATGATGTGATTGTGTTTGGGAGCACCTTTGAAGAAACCCTTGAAAGGTTACAAACTGTACTGAGGCGTTTGGGCGATTTTGGACTGAAGTTGAAGGCATCAAAGTGCAAGTTCTTTTACACCGAATTGCTCTACCTGGGCCACGTCGTCTCCGCCTTGTGTGTCTCCTGACCCTGATAAAATCGCTGCCCTTCAAGAATGGCTTCAACATCCCCATAAGAGTCTTCCTGAACTCCAGACATTTCTCGGTTTTGCTGGGTACTATCGCACATTTGTGAGTGGATTTGCACAGATTGCCAAGCCCCTCCACCAACTGGTAGCCCAACAGTCGAAGAATC
>BLAZ01000038.1:1029931-1032431 GCA_014633955.1 Acropora tenuis | reverse complement strand
GTTAAACAACCTTCCGGAGACAGCAACGTCGAATTTTGTTAATTGCACCACGATTATGGTGGTTGTCCAGTAAAATTAAGAACCGACTGAGGTACGGAGAATGTCTTCATGGCTGCTATGTAGTCCGAGTTTAGACAGGATGTAGATGCCCATATTTACGGGCCATCTCTTGCCAACCAGAGGACAGAAGGATGGTGGTCTATCGCCGAAACCGGTCTACAGAGTGGATCAACTATTTCCAAGATATGATTGAAAATGAGAAATTTAACCCGAACAGTGAGCTCGAAAACGAATGCATTTGGTTCTCCTTTTCTGGTATCATCCAAAAAGATCTTGATTTTGTAAAAGAACACTGGAACACACAGCGCATAAGAGATTCACGACATGACACAGATGAATTATTTAGCCTGCCTGAGGACCAAGGTGAAGTTTCAGCTACACACATGCACAGATTAATCATTCCAGAGAGAACTTTTTGCAGGTGGAGGAGGAAACAAATGTACACCAACAGTACTTCAATTATGTGTTGTCCAACAGTGACTTACAGGAACCAAGGACCTGAAAAGAGGGACAAAGTTTATATCTGGACCTGCTGTCAGTGGCAAGAAGGTAAACAGTGGACTTATGGCTCCATCAATTCCAGGTCCAACTACTCCCTGAGCATTTGACAAGTTCTCAGTCCACACGGTGGGGCTATTCAAGGCCAGCTTGGGGATGGAGCATTTGTCAAATTACTCAACACCTGTCATGTTAAGTCATGCCCACAAGATACCATCCTCACAAATTCACATTTGCTGTCTAAATTCCAATTCTACTTCTCCATGGGCAAACTCGTTGTGTGGATGTGTTCACCACTGTATCAGGGATTCTCGTGAAATAAGATAACATTCTTGTCTCATCTTGGCTTAAGGAAAAGGTGCTAGAAACCTTTTGTGATTTTAGAGAAAGTGCTGTTCAATGGAGTGCATTTGCACTGTTGTTCCCACCTTACTGTTGGGATTTTCTGTGCACAAGCTGACTCCACCATGAAGCAAAGCAACATTTGGAGAACCAAACGTTAAATGGTCGGGGGGGAGGGGTATGAGAGGGCCTGGAATTGATGGAGACATTTTAGGACTGAAAAAACAGAATTGGAATTGCTAAGTTAAAAAAAGTCATATTTTCACATAATTAACGAAATTTCAATAAACTATATAGCTGGAGGAAGGACACGTGACACAATTATCTGTGCCGGCCAACATTGTAGCTTACATACTATTCAAACTGTAACATTTCTGAACCTCACACCTACAAAAAGAAATACACAGCTTGAGAAAACATTAACTGTTATACATTATAGCCCGTGAACAACTTGCTCTGCTCAATTATTGTTCTCTCTCACCCTGTTCTTTAATAAGGTGTCTGTTAACTGGCTAACAATGTTTGCAATATCAATAAAAGCCTCCATGAAAATCCAAAATGCTGCTTCTGTGCTTACAGCAACGTAAATCCAAAGCTATCTGTCAGTAAAAATATCATGATACATCCCATCTCTTCTTCTGTGTGAGATGCACAGGTAGTGTAAACACCAAGTCAAAGGTGGAGGTTGTTGGCCTACATTTACAACTATCCGGGCATCCATGAAGGAACTGGCACCCGATTTTAACATTACCACCCCCCCCCCATTTCTTGGCAAGTTGGTTGTTTGAGCAAGAACAGCTGTATTTGTGGCTCTCCCACAGATCTTACAGGCACCTTCTCCACACTCCTCTATTGGTGATGAGCTTAATTAGTGAATCTTCAACGACATTGCCAATTCTATACCTTGTGAAACCCTTTTAACCATAATAAATACTCAAATCATTAAATGGTGTACTTACATTGTTGAAAAATGACATACACACATGTAACTGAAGTGCACTACCCTCAGCTTTTCCAAAAAAACTGTACCATTATATGACTAATCTTTTCAGTACATTGCAACAACCCCAAACATTCCAGGCCAAGAGTACCATTTTGTATAAGTGAAAAACATTCCAAATGCAAGGCCAGCAGCAATGTGACCATTTCCCTCACCATGCTGAAGGAAGGAAGGAAGGAAGGGTGTTTAGAACCCAAGGCCTGGAAAGCTATTAAAGTTAAGGTCCATAGCATGGGCCTTAAGTCACTACCGATAATTCCTGAAGAGCCAACCCCCGATTAACTGTCAACACTGCAATTCTTCCTGAACTTTCAATGTCAAAGTCTAATACTTATCAACCTTAGCCATTGGCAAGTACAACCCTGAAGAAAAGAGACAAGTTATAATTTTCATTTCAAAGAGGAAATGAAACAATACCTGCAAAAAACTCCTGTTTTGGCCCTTCACTGTCCACTGCTGGCTCCCCAAAGAATGTCACCTTCAGAATTCTTTAAATCATCCCAAATCTTCTTCCTTCGCACACACAGTGACACAAACAGCCTCCTCTTTCTCCTTCAGATGCCTCAGTCTCAGCTTCACTCCTCAGATCATTCTGAGACA
>BLAZ01000038.1:990449-992949 GCA_014633955.1 Acropora tenuis | reverse complement strand
GAAAGGATTTCCACTGTTTGCGCACTGGCGCAGCTCTCAAAAATACGAAACGTTTGGCTTCTTCCAGTAATCGAGTTTACCTTTGGCTATGCGATTCAAGAAAAATTCACTCCCTGACTAGTGAATTGCACGTTCAATTTCACTTTCCGATTTGTTTAACCACAAGTATGATTAAAGGCCGAGGTCCTTTTGCCAATTAATCATAACGATTACAATTTTCGAGAAAACAAACGCAGTCCTTCTTTTTGTAAAAGACCTTTTAATACCACATACTGGCAGAGTCACTGTCTAAGGTTACAATTTCATCCATTTTGGAAAATCCGCACTTTGGTAGGGTAAGCGGTCGTTGCTATGGTTATTGTGATAAATTATGTGATTGGTGGATTAAGCTGAGTGCACTTGGTGTGATTGGCTGATGAAACTGCCAGATTTCAGGTATCCGATTACAGCCATTTGTCCGATTTCACTGTCCCACTTCAACCCTTACACCATAATTTGAGAAAAATAAAGGAGTTGAGGCGCCAATCAAATTTGAGAAAATTGTAATGGTTATGATTAAACGTGAATTCACTCCTCAACAAGTGAATGTTTCTATAGTGCTGGCATTATAATGGCGGTCATTCTGAGTGAAAATTGATATGATTTTATCATTTTTTCTTTTGCAGTAGATTTTCTTGCATTGTATTTCTCGGTTGAGAACTTTCTCTTTTTTCAGAATCATCCGGCAGTGTTAGTGTTAAGATCGCAGAGTATATTAAGAGGCTGTTTTTAAATAACAGCATCCAGAGTGCGCAACCGTTAGAAATCCTAAACGTTATAGTTGCGAGATTTTCGATTGCATTTCTGGTGTTGTAATTCAAGTCTGTTGAGATTTCATCGACAGCTGTCTTGTAAACAACCAACAAAACTGAAGCAGCTGACTTAAACTTACATCTACTTTTTCCAAAATGAGCTTGGTTTTGTGATGGATAAGTTAAACCAAAAACATGCAGGCATCCAGAGTGCATGCGCAACCGTTAGAAATCCTAAACGTTATAGTTGCGAGATTTTCGATTGCATTTCTGGTGTTGTAATTCAAGTCTGTTGAGATTTCATCGACAGCTGTCTTGTAAACAACAAACAAAACTGAAGCAGCTGACTTAAACTTACATCTACTTTTTCCAAAATGAGCTTGGTTTTGTGATGGATAAGTTAAACCAAAAACATGCAGGATCATGGTTGAGTGATTAACGAAGTAATTGCTCTAAATTTGGAGAACGGTGGAATATAGTCAGGAGGAATTCCTGGACTGCCAGAAGGCTACCAGATATCATTTATGCCGCGACTAACTTCTTCGCGGAGTGCTCTTGATGCTAGGAAAACGCCGGAATATCACAGCTGTAACTCTCAGTCAAAGTTGCATCCCCGTCTATGTTTTCTACGATAATACGTCTTTAGCAGAGTGGCCCAAGCAAAGTATTTTACTTATTCTACTTCATAGTGTAGGTTCTGTTTCAATACTTAAATGTTTTTTTTTTAAGCTAACAAGCCTTCTTCGATTGGCTGCAAAGAGAAGCAGCTGACTCTCTAATGTTCCTTTCCTAAGCAAACTGTTAATATAAAAAATAGCTTTCACCCATGACTACTTTTATCTGGTTCATTTGTGGCCGTTGTCGAATTTTCTATTTTTATTTTCTAGGCTACAGAATTATTCAAGCATCCCGTCTCATCTCTTTCAGTTAAAAGGATTTGAGGCTCGTTTTTCGTGTGGCAGCCGATGTATCTGTCGTAGAACTACTTACATTGCTAGACTGGCAAGGTGGCCGAGAGTGGCCATTAAAAAGTGAGAACTGAAATTCAAAAATCGATTTCCAAAATTAACAATTCTGAACTGAAAGTCGATTGCTAAAGTGAAAACTTTAAATTCAGACTCACTAAATGCAAAAGCCATTTCCATAACTAGCAATTCAAAAGCCATAATTGACATTCGACAACTGCGAATTCGCAGTTGCGAAAACGCAGTTCTCAATTCTGTTTCCACTTTGACCACCCCCTCCCCCCTCCCCTAACCTTTTTCTTCGTAGAGGGGGCAGGCATCACAGGGGATTGTACTTTGCGCAGCTCCTCTCGGGCAGTGGTTTCCATCATGAATTTGCCGGATTCGGTTTGGGACAATCTCGACGCCTCCCTTATCCAAAAAGACATCAGGGATCTTTTTTAATTAAATAAGGTTAGTCATAGAAAGGTCCCCTTAAGTGGTTAACTTTGCCGCTAAACCATCGGCTTTAACACAAAAGATAAAGGCTATAAAGAGAGGATATTGCCTTTTGTTACTACGTACCACCCAGCAGTGAACAACCTCAAACAAACACTGATGGAACTATAGAGTTTAATACAAAGTCAGCCTTTGCTGAAAACCATTTATTTGAAACCTCCGATGATATCGTACAAACGAGGTAAGTCTCTAAAGGATACGCTTGTTAGATCAAAAATGTACCTTTAAGGCAATCATGCGCGGCGA
>BLAZ01000038.1:944705-947205 GCA_014633955.1 Acropora tenuis | reverse complement strand
ACGGTTTTTTTTTGCGTCTGTCATCTTACTGATGATAAATTTTGTCATAACATTGTCAAAGTTTGCTGTGGAAATCGCTCGCCTGCGGCTCAAGATTTTCACAGCCACTTTGACAATGTTATGACAAAATTTATCATTAGTAAGGGGAAAAACGCATTAAAAAAAAACTGACGCTAATTTGTCAACTTGGACCTGCCTTATACAGCTCATAACGACCGTGCTGTGTGGATACGTATATATCATTCAGCCAGGACAATGATCTTTATATCTGCTCGCAACTTTACGTTTTCGACTTGTCCTTTCAGTCGACTCAGCAGAAAGAAATGACTGATTCGACGATAAATGAAATAGCAAGGAAGTAATATTCACCTTGGAGAATATGGCCTGCTCCAAGTACCAGGCAAACTTTACTGATAACAACAAGTAATGAACAAACGAGTAGTGTCAGGGAGGCCAGGAAAACCCCACATAGCCCCCTTAGGGGAACGGGAAACCTTGGTGGAGACCAAGGGACAAACTCGAACCTTCACTGACAAGAAAGCAAAAAAAAACATCATTTAAATATCGATGCTCTTAGTAACTTCAACATTTTGGACAGAGCGCTTAATGTAACGCCACTTTGTTGCAAGGATTTTTTACACCCTCCCTGTTCATCCTTCAATTCAGGATCACTAAGCTTCGTTTGAGGCACCACCTGGTTTAAGGCTGTGTAAACAGAAATCATCTACGTTACTTACAAGCGGTGGTACATACTTCTTAAAATTGTTGCGAATAGCGGAGTAACTAACCCTAGAGACTTGTGAAAATACTAGCCATCATCCTAGTGCAGACTCAGCTATTCTACTTGCAAGGAAAACAAGATTCCTCGGAATCTCTAGGAAGAGCAGAATTTTTTCCCGTGTCTGCTACATGACATGCAATTCTACCAGATTTGGCTATTTCAGATGTTGGACCTTCTCAAAATTGGTCATTCTATCTTTGAAAAAAAAAATGACATGCCAGCACTACCAATCGATATGACCTTGAGCTTTACATTTAATGACTCGGAAATACGGAAGAACTTAGCAAATCTGACTAATAATAGGAATAAAAATTAATGCCCGCAAAAGAAGCGGAAGCTTTGCTATAAGACTGAGAATTCATTACGGCAGTCTCCCGCACCAAAGACTGTTTTGGCTGAACAGGCCAGGATAACTTCGGCAGCTGCAACAACTGTGGGATGCTGTGTAGGGGACTCCAAACCAGCTACCTTGTGACCCCAGAAAACTCCATAAAACGCCGAATCGATGACAGAACAACCGATGTTCCTCTGCAAAGTATCTTAGATTTTGTTTTGTAAGATTTTGTCATGGCGGCTAGCATGCCAATCTAAAGCTTTGTTATCAAGCTCGGCTTTCCATCAATATTGGCTGGTTCCTTCTAAGTTAGACTCAACTCAGCCTAATTTACGTTTATTCTAGCTAATTTGTACTTTACTCTAGCTAATTTACGTTTATTTTTGTCTTAAATAGAGCCATAGCCAGAAGAGTTTAAGGATAAGTTTCTAGCGAACGAGATGTCTGCGGAATCACGAGCAAAACTTAAACGGGCACGTGTGGAATTTTAATAACGTTAATATTACACATTTGAATCGGGAACTATCGCAGTTGGATTGGTTTTCTCTGTGTGAAGACACTAATGATATCGATGAAACCTATTCATGTTGGTATAGTCATTTCCGTTCAGTTATTGAGAAGTATATCCTAATGAAAACGGTTACAATACGCCCTAATGATAAACCTTGAATGGATAGCAAAGTGCTATACCGCCTGCTCCGAATTCATAATGTACGTCCATCTCCTGTTTCTTGGGAAAGCTACCGGGCTCAACGTAACATTGTAACCTCTCTCATACGTTTTACTAAAAAATCATTCTATGACTGAGCGCTAATAAGGAATTGAGTAATCCAGTTATCAACTGCAAGAAGTGGTGATCAATCATTAATAGCGTATGTGATCGAGAAAATTCTTCATCCATTCCACCCATTGTTGAAAACGAAGTGCCAATTTTCGATTCCAAGGAAAAAGCGTGCATTTTTAATGAGCATTTTGTGTTGCAGTTTTAACTTTCGGTTGCCAATGCCATTCCTTGAATGCCCTATCAAACACAACATTTCTTATCCAGTATTATTGCTACAGAAGAGCAGGTGCTTAAAGTGCCTATAACCCCCAATTTTTTTTTGACCCGGAATAAATCTATATATCGCACTGGGCAAAAATTCCGCAAAAATTTGGTTGAAACCTCGATTTTTTTTGTGAATTTTCAAAGTAGACAAAAAACGCCCCAGTTTGAAACATTACCGAGTGGAAAATCTTTAAAATTGGGTCTGGGTCGACTACGATTCATGACACCATTCCAGGATTTCTCTTGCAAGCGCGGTGATCAAGTTGCTCCGCGAAAATGCCTGATGCTTGTGTTCTTTTCGGGTGCAACAACACTCTAAATCGGAAAGAAGTTATTG
>BLAZ01000038.1:884204-889204 GCA_014633955.1 Acropora tenuis | reverse complement strand
AAGTAATGATGGATGAAGCAATTGTATAGTATAAGTTATATAAGGTAATGGCAGTAAAGTAGCGTTAAAAGGAAATATACAAAAGAAGGGAAGAATATAGGAAGCCGACAAATTATGAAACGAGTGATGGAAAAACGGTAAAAGAATAAGTACATCCTCCGTCAGGAGGGTAAGGGCTATTAAATTAGCACATTTAAAAGAAATTCTGAAGCAAAATCGAGAACGTTCTGTATAGTGCTATTTGTAGCGAAATGCGTGAGATAGCTGCACTTTTACACACACTGGAATATTAGCGAGAGCCAATTGTGCAAAACTAATTACACCAAAAATAAGCTGATTACTCGCTTTGAAAGCTTGAAGTCAAGCACCAAAAAGTGGAGATATTTGGTAGTTACTGGGGTTGCTATGACCTTTTTTCCTTGACAATATTTTGCAGAGGTTCTTAAACCAGTACCATTATCTATCGGCATCGAGATCAGGGAACCACGACGTGGAATCGGCAATAAAAGATTTCCAGCGCTTTGCCGGGCTTGAAGTGACAGGCGAGCTTGACCGAATGACAATCCGACTGATGAAGACACCGCGCTGTGGAAACCCGGATGATGTAGCAGTGAATCATCGAATTCGTCGTTACAGTACAGGTGACTTATAGTCGGCGCAAGTTATTTTCTTAGCAAATCACAACCTAAGATTTATTAACACATGCAATCCAGCGAGTGAAAAAGATATTTAAGTCCTCTGCCAAGTATAGCAATGATGTTATTCTTAAGGGTCCGTGCATTACTTAACAGGAGGGGGGACTGAAAAACAAGAGGGATTGCCATGTAAACTCATAGCCTAAGGAAGGTAGGTAATCTGTAAGTTTCCTATGAAGAGCAAGGGGGTTTGTGTCTTATCTTTGTGAGAAAGCTGACTTAAAGATTCAAATACCACTTATGTCTTAGCTTACCAACAGTAATACCCATTTTTGGGGGGGATTGATCTACTATCAATAAAACATGAGTTAGTGCCATGAAAGTGTAACAAAGAACTAACTGAGTAATTAGTACCAAAGCCATAAGTAATTCTCCTATCTGGTCTAGTGACATTGAAACTTATTTCTAATTGAGACAACATGGATCAAACCAGGTTCACGAGAAGGGGGTGCCCCATTATAAGAAGTAACATTCATGTCCCCTCCATAGGGGAGATCAGCAGCTAACCTTGCCTTCGTCAGCGAGGAGACACTTAGTAATACTTCTCTATGTGAGGCTCGTTTTCTAGCCCCCCCACCCTCTCCTCCACACTTCTTCTCAACTGGACACCCACAAACGATCCCCAATATACTCACCTTCCACTGACTATTTATTTTGCCTAAGTAGAGAACCATCTTACAAAATAATGTAATAATGTAATAATGCTGATATAAATTACTAGGAGATCAACACTAATAATTGCATGTTAGTGCTTATCACTCTGCATATATCTAAACAGGAAGCAAGTGGGGAAAAAAGACATTGACCTACTTCATTCAGTTTGGGAAGGACCTCTCAAGCTCGAGACAAGAATCGATTTTTAGAAGAGCCTTACAATACTGGGCCGATGTATCTGCGTTACAGTTTTCAAGGACCAACAATGCTAATTGGGCTGACATCAAAATAAGGTAATTTTTAGTACAGGCCCTGAGGTGATTGAAACTAAACTCGGTATCGACTTTTAGCCGTTTTAAAGGCTTATAATATACATGTAAAATTTTCTGCATTCTGATTGATTAAGAGCAGTGCGGTTTTTTTTTTAAACAGTGCAGAAAAGAGTTAATTCATGTCAAAAATAGGTAACAAACAAAGCATTCCGATTGGTCAAAGATCATAGAAACTCACAAAAGGCCAATCAAATCTTTTGCGTTAAAATCAAGCGCACGCCCTGGGTGGCGCAATTGATCGCGTAATTTTTCCCTGATTGCGTGATACGCGTGCGTTTCTTCTGCTTAACCATCTCGAAATTTTTTCATGCATATTATTAATAAGTAATCACATGATTTTTCTTGTGCAGTTTGGAATAAATAAGCCTTGTAAATTTTTCAAAGATCCCAAATTGCACGGGCTCGTGCAATTTTACTGGTGCTGCAGTCGAAATCATGTGATTACCATTACTAATTATTAAAATATGATTAGGAAGTTCACTTCACCCTCAGTTGACAACGCCTAGTTGGCTGTTAGTCAATTCTAGCAAATTGATTGTAATTTTGATTAACGCGATTATTATGATTTTATGCTGAATTGTTAATTATAAGAGTACTCTAAAGTTCCCGGATAGCCTCCCTCCCTTAATCGAAATAGTTGCATTGGTTCTGAGTTTGAAGATTGAACCAGTCCTCTGCAATTCGTACATAGTGAGGAAAATGGCCTTTCAATCGAATAATAGACATTTCTACTCCGCTGTAGCTTTGGCTTGAGAAAGCATCTTGGTGTAAGAGGCGCGGAGCGAGCCTGCCGTTATCCTTTCGACGGTCCTGGAAAAGTCCTTGCGCACGCTTTTTTTCCGCCTGACGGACGGGCCCATTTTGACGAGGATGAAAGGTTTACAGAGGCGACGTCGAGCGGAACCAATCTATTGTGGGTTGCCACCCATGAGTTTGGCCATGCGCTTGGCATTGAGCACTCAAATGTGCGCGGCGCTATTATGTACCCCTATTACACTGGATACGTACCTAACTTGAAGCTGCATTCTGATGACATAGCAGCCATACGCTCTCTATATGGTAATGTTTTCGCTTAATCATGGATATCCATACAAAAAAATTCTAAAGCTGATTTTTTTTGCAACGTTTAACAGCACCTGACGTGGTGGAAAAAAAACCGAGAAGAAAAGTTCAAAGGAATAAAAAAATCATTGACCATTCTTGACGTCAGTTTCAAAGAACTAAATGTTCGAAAATGATGAGTGTTTTCAATGCTTTGATACCCTCTTGGTTTTCGGAGAAGAGAAATGTGGTCATTGTGAAATATGGGTACATTCTTTGTCACTATCTTGCAATTGCAATGGCTTAACAACACAAAATTAGGTCTCCAGGATGAATTGATAAAACAAAGGAAATGAGAATGAAAGTTTCATACCTTGCATGACTTTAAAAAATTAACATTTGTAACTTGAAAGATGCGTTTTTACCCGTTCCAACCTTTTTTACAAATCATTTTTTAAGGTTATGGTAGCGGTAACAATGGTGGTGGATCTGGCTGTAAGTATCATTAACAAAGAGAGAAGCTCTTCTTCATTTTGTGAAGAATCAAATATTGCATATTTCTTTTCGCGGACTTACCTAATAGTTAATTTAGGTCGACTTTCCAATTAAAGCAGGAAAAAAGGCCTAACTTTAATTTAAAAGTCGCAGAGAGAATACTACTGTAGTTGCTAGCAGAAACTCCTTCATAAATATTTGGATGACGTGTTTTTGCGGTGAGCTGTGAACTACTGAACTAAACTAGCGGAGCGAATCTCATCACTGTGTTCATATAGTGAGAAATGTTTGGTTAATGTGACGGCTTGGGTTTATTAGAAATAGATCTAGAGCGAAATTGCACTCATCTTTCTATACATATCTCGTAGCTTGTGGCGATGAAAATAAGGATTGCCATCTTTGGAAACACCTGTGCAATAAGCACGATTACGTAATCAAGCATTGCCGAGGAACCTGTGGAAGGTGTACTGGAGGTAAATGTGTTTGCAACTGGGGAATAACTGTGTGTATGTATATTATATGTATATTAACTTTACTAGACTTCAAGTTCATGGAGTAATTTCTGTAGAGCAAGTAGCTATAGGTAGTCTTGAAAGATTCTGTTCGGCGTAAACACACTAGTTGTCAAAGTTTTGGTGGAATTTTTATCTCCCGGACTATTCTTAGTCATTCATTGACGTTTTAACGATCTGAGGAGACGTAGCCTCAATTTCAGCCGCTTCCCGGGCTCGCTAAATTACAGAAAGTGGCTTAGCGAGCGGTAGGTACGAAATACAGGCTAGAGGGGAAGCCGTTGGTAGAGTGTACAATCATTGCATTGCATACAAATAACAGCAAAAAGTTGAGACCTCAAAATAATAGCTAATTAATGCAACTATCGTCCTAGGATTGTGCTTTCAGTACAGTTTGTGTAACCGCAAGTTCTTCTTACTAAGGATCCTTTTTTCCTTTATGTTTTTGTGTTTTCAAGTGATCTCTTGTTCTTAGGATTTAAGATAAAGATTAAGATTAGTGTGCAAATAATCATAATAGAAATAATACTTCACTGATCACCTAAACATGAAAATAAAATGTAAAGGAATAAGGTATAAACAACAACAAAAAGCGAACACAACAATGCAGTGCTCCTAAAAATAACATGAAAAACAAGCAAATGGCTTACTTTTCACAAACAAAACTCGTTTAGTTATCTATTAAGCGACTTTACTCAGTATTCGGTTTAAGGCGTATAATCTCAGTCGCTAAACAGTTTATTTTACTCCACAGCTTTCAAGAGGGTCAAAGCCTCCGAATTTACACGGCTGGGTCCTTAACGAGCACTGATTTCTTACTTCAGCACTTGCTGACGATCGCCGGCAGAAAGGTCGACACTATTTTTAAGAAATGGCTTTACTCGGGAATTGCCAAGGGGTTGCACAATCGAGTCAAGTCCTCTAAAAAATTAAAACTTAGAAATAGCAACTAATCAGCAATTATTTTTAACCTCCAAAAATGCTGATTATATATATTTAACGGGAAATGGCGGGTGTCATGATAAAGAAAAAATACACTGAGTGTAATTTCCCACACGCACAGCTTGTCGCGATGAAAACAAGGATTGTCATCTCTGGAAGCACCTGTGCAGTCAACATGATTATGTGATAAAGCATTGCCGAGGAACCTGTGGAAAGTGTACTGTAGGTAAATATTTTGCCAATATTCCGTGAACAGGCTTGGATATCAGATACAGGGACCACGGAACCATTTTAAAAGTGGTAGGGTTAAAAAAAAAACCTGGTCAAGA
>BLAZ01000038.1:874749-877692 GCA_014633955.1 Acropora tenuis | reverse complement strand
GAAAGTTTCAGAAGAAAAAATTAAAACAGCATTTTTTTATCCATCTGATTTGGTAAATACTAAAACAACTATCCCCCTCAGGGTCGGTGAAGAGCGGTGGATATATACCTCGACGCTTCGCGTCTCGGTATATATCCACCACTATTCACCTCCCCTTCGGGGGATAGTTGTATAATATCTCATGGCCCAGAATGCTGCGACACATCCAAGTACTTTTTACGCGCGCCGGCGCTAAAATTCAAAATTGATTAGAGAAAAGTGCGCGTGATAACAAAGAATACGGCCAACAAGCGGCCACCAGCGCGTACGTTTTTTTTGTTTCACGGACATATTCATTCCCCTGGCCAAGTACCAGCATATGTACTTTGTAGAGGAGGGATCAATAAATTATTCTTAACCAAAATTTTTTTTTTTAAGGTCCCTACAAGTGTTATCAAATTTGCTTTGAAAATCGACAATTTTGAAAGCTTTGTGATATGGATCGAAGCTGTTCTTTAAGAGAAATATTCCGACGAGCTGATTGGTTAATTTTACGGCCAGCGTATGGAAATGATAGAACGGGTGTCAGGAAGCTCCTGCAAATTTTCGCTAGTTTTTTCGACACCTACAAGTACCATCGAAATAAGGTTTTCGATTGAATGGTTTCATGATAATAAGAATAAGAATAATAATAATTATAAATAAAAAACAATTTTTATTACTATTTTATGGACTATTTACAGATTTAAAAATATGAATATTAAAAAAAATCTTATACCCTATGTACATTCTTTTTGTGTCGAAAAATGACTACCTAAAAACACTACTAATAACAATTATAAAGAGCCTCAAAAAGATAATTAAAAAGATAATTTAAAAAATAATAATAATAAATATATATAAATAATAATAATAATAATAATAATAATAAACTCAATGGAGCTCAATGGAGCTCAAGGCAGACAACTGGTCTGAAATGGACTACGCAGATGAACAGCGACCTCCTTGAGTGCAAAGTTAAAGCTAAGGAAATGGTAGCATCGCAAAACCCGCCGAGAAACGAAAATGGGAGGAAGAAAGGTCATATCGCTATAATGAGGGAGCTTTGGAGCGAACGTGGATATTCAGATCCGGGACTCTCATGTCAAAACCTCAGGGATCAGGTGGCGAGATTGGAAAAAACATTCGGGAATGTACAAGGAACGGTATTACAGAACATTGCGGGTGAGAAGCGACAATTTGTTGAACATAGGGAAGGAGAAAATTTGTTATTCGAAGACCAAGACTCAAATATTGAAGCTGAACAAAGTAACGCCGAGAATTTGCATACGTACTTAGAACCCGAAGATCCCAAGAGTCCTATTTTGACACCAATAGATCTTAACCCTTGTGCGCACGAGATCCTGGAATGTGCAACATCAATACTTGCCTCAATCAGTCCAATTATTGGTGAATTTGGACGCCGAAATATCGATACGAGAATAAAACAAAGGCCCATCAGGACGGACGTTAAGAACATGAACGCCGCTATTGATATGCTGATGAGGTGTGAAGTGGAACATTCCATAGACCCAACTACCAATCGCTTTGGGTATTTATGGATAGCCAATTGTATTCTTTATTCGGTCGTTACGGCATTTTTGATAAACAAAGGATGGAAAAAAGAAAGCGGAATCAAACCTCAGACGAAAAGGAAAACAATTGGTCAAACGATGAAAGAAGAATCCTTATACAAGCCACTGATTTAAGGAAGAGAATCTCCATAGCTACTGCGGAGCTGGATAGAATAAAAAAAAACAAAAAGATCACAAAAAGAGGGAAGAGAAACAAAGCGATGTTGGAGAGGGAATGTGGTAAAGTGTCAGCGGCCAGTCTAGGCATACATAGAGCGGAAAAAAGCAGAACTTAGGAAAGCGAAGGGAGGTTTCATTCGGAAGCAGAAACAAGAGGAAATCAGATCATTGAACAGCAAGTTCTATGTAGATCCAGGCAGCGTGTATGATCGCTTCAATGAGATCATAAAAAGCGATTCAGAAAATAACAAGCCAAGATACATGAAGTCAACTGATGAGAGGAGTGAAGAACAGCAGGGAATTCTTGAGAACATCACAGAAGCCGGTAGCTACTGGAAAGATCTTTGGGAGCAGCCTAGTATTGCCACCAACTCTGACGCCACTTGGCTAGAACATGTTGGGTGTGCGTTCGCCGAACTCGTTCCAGTCCCCGCACAGGAGGATATTGAACTTGACACAGTCAAGTGCGCTTATGTCATCAAAAAAATAAGATTGCACAGTACAGCAACATCATCGATGTGCTCGGGGGCGTATCAAGAAAGACACTAGATAGTATTAAAGAACTTGTAGGTGTTAGGGCAGATAAGATCTTACTGGATATGCAAAAGGCAGTCATCTCAAGTACTCTTAACATTGCACGGAGTTTCAAAGTTCTCACTGCGCAGGACCTATGAACTGGCCAAACTTTTATCCATAATTTTTTGGGTTTCTAATACTATTTGAGAATCTTTTTATTTTAGGCTATGGTAATGACAAGCTACGCGATTGCGCCTTGTCAATATCTTATTTAAGGAGGCATCCTTACGTTTTACTGCCATATAATAATAATAATAATAATAATAATAATAACAACACAGAACAAAGGCAATCATAACTCTGAGTCGAACCCAACGTTATCCCTATCACCAGATTTAGGCGGGAGAGGCTTAAAAGAAACAGAGATACGGTATAAAGTTACGAAGATAAGGGCCACACACTACACCACGACCAGTAAAAATCCCCATATAGAAGCAGTGAGAACCTTTCAGGACGTCAAGAAAGCGAAAAAAGAGTAGATCAGTAATGCTACAACTTACTTTTAACCCAATCATGAAGTGGAAAAAAACATACCTGACGTCGTACTAAGTGTATACACAAGCATTTTACAACAACTCGTCCCTAAAAGGTTTAT
>BLAZ01000038.1:738048-743048 GCA_014633955.1 Acropora tenuis | reverse complement strand
TGGCGGACGCAATCTTTGAGATAAAATACCAGCGCCAAACCTAATTTTGCATATGAACGAACTCTTGGCCGGGCACAGGATTTAACCAGCAATGCTTGATTATCTGCAACCTTTTCACGGTGACAAGCCATTTTTTCAAAGAGACAAAAATGATGAAACTGGATATCGTTGAATCCAAAGAACCTTAACTATTTCTAGTTACAACGGAATCATTCCGATTAGACTAGCAGTTGTTGGAATCGTCTCGATTAGAGACTGGGCAACTGACGTTTTGTGATAGAGAGGAAAGGGACGCTGTTTCGTGAGTAAAAGAAAAGGAGTGCCTGCTTGCATCAGCCCTTGCCTTCAATTTGTGCAAAAGAGAAAAACCAGTAAATATAATTTATTTCCATTGATGTATTTTCACTGACTCTTCGTTGAGTAAAAGTATATGATTTGTTGAATTAACAACAAAAATCATTAGTTACATCGTTTTTTCCTTTCTGTTACAGGAAATCAGAGAGCGTGCAGAAGATATTTTGGTAACAAACCATGAGAAACAGGTTTGTGACACGTTGAAGTCCTGACTTTTTCAGGCTTCTGTTCGCAATTGCTTAAATTGCGTTCGATAACTGCGATGATCATGGCTTACTTGATTTCAAATCCGCAGTTCACTATATGAAACATTTCATATATCACTTCACTGTTTTGTTTGTTGTTTCACTTTATTTTTGCGAATGGAACCTGCAGAGGCATAGAAATCCCCAAGGGCTTGCTCAAGGAAGGGAAGAATGCAGCGATGAAGGGGGTAGACAAGATGATCGTTTTCAATGACTTTAAACCATGCCGGAAACGAAGTGATAGTAGAAGAGGAATAAAAATATTTACTTTTCCCTGAAAAGATGGATCACCAGTTAATTATATTTTCTCAGGGTTCCTTCTCGATCTAGGGAATTCACCAAAGTCTCGATTTCAACTGAGTGCCCAAGAGCCCACAAATCGACCGAAAATTTGTGCGAGAGTAGCGCAATTACTTTTTCTCATTTTGCTCGTCTTTGCCTTCAATCACAGATTGAAATTCTGAATGCTCATGTTTTTGCCCAGGGCAGAACAATGAATGAAACTGCCAATAAGGTGAGTCCATCGAAAAATGTGAAAAGTCAAGGCAGCAAAAAATATTCTAATAATAAATAACGACGATCGTGCTGATAATAGTGGATCCAAATCTTAGACGCACACCCCTTCTGACTCTGTCATGAAACAAATTGTGCGCTTGGTATTCTTGTAAATAGAGCGCATTTCATAAAAAAAAAAGGGAGAGGGTGGGTAGGAAAGGTGCCTTGGGCTTCGAACAGGTGCAAAAATGCATTTTACCGCAATAAATATTTGGGTGCACTTTAAAGGACTGAAAGGGTTAGTTCCGGAGGAGATTGTGTGGAAGAGGAACGCAGAATTTTAGTAAGCTCTTACGAAGGGTTATTAATGCTCGAGACGTGGCCTTTTCTTTTTAAAGGTGAAAATTTTGACCCTTATCAATTCCACTGATACCAGTATTTTTAGATTTGAATTACATTAGATCGTTGTTGGCTTCGGTGAGAGGAAAAACTTCTTCAAGACAGTTCACTTAATCGTGCAAATGAACTCGAGTTCCGAAGAGAATGGAAGAGTGAACAAAGAAGCAAACTCCTATGAAAACTTTCAGTGTTCTGTGGATCCCACTTTGAGTGAAATTAAATCGCCAAAAAGGGAACTGGAAAGCCTGTTCATTTGAAAATTTCGGATGTTTCATGCAATTTGTTTGAATTATTTAGGTAGCTGCAGTGGATGGCGTTTGGATGAACATGAGTGATACACAAAAAGCATTTGAATCAAAAGTCGACTCTGAATTTCGGCTCATAAACAAATCCATGAAGACGATGAGTGACAGTGATAGTGACTTGGCAGCTTCAATTAATGAACTCAAAGTGAACCAAACAATAACAGATGGGATGAGCAAGAGATTGTCAATGCATGTTTCACAGATCGCATTACGCCTGCAACAACTAACAAACTCAAGCAACAATGTGAAGCGTAGAGTTAAGAACCCGGAGCGAGGATACGCCCACATGAACGCGTCTATTCTCGCACTGGAGACGAAGGCTGTTACGCAAAATGCATCCCATAGTAACCTATGGTATTTTTACGACAATTTAGCTGGTTCGCTGTCGACAGTAAATTCAACGTTACATAGTAAGGTAAGAAAAATGCAGTAAGAATCAATATATATTATTGGCTTAGATTTTTAATAATTCCTGTTAGTGCTGGTGAAATGTATGAGCATAAATTAACGGTGCATTTTTGGCTCAAATTCAAAAACGGAAAATGGATTCATAGAATCTTCTTCAGATCAAATCCCATGGGGGAATGGGGTTTAGG
Source organism: Acropora tenuis (assembly GCA_014633955.1). NCBI lineage: Eukaryota > Metazoa > Cnidaria > Anthozoa > Scleractinia > Acroporidae > Acropora > Acropora tenuis. The sequence goes on along the minus strand of BLAZ01000038.1, from coordinate 740,654 downwards.
AGATTCGAAAAAAAATGCATATTCTTGATCGGTGGTTTCCTGTGAAATATATGGTACACGACAGGTGCTTTAAGAAACAGTACGTGACATTAGCTTTTATCTCACGGCGGCCATATTGAGTCCCTAGGAACCGAAAACTTATCTTTTGCCCGCTTGAACACGTTCCCATACAAGTCAACACGAAGTCTGTGTTCTCTGACCAACATGGCCGCCGCGTGGCAAAGGTTAATTCTGCCAGTTTTCTCATGGAAGCTGACGAGAGGTAACTGTGCGACGCAATATGCTTCAAAAAAAGGTGCTTCATAATAATTGTGAGCACGATTCCTAAACTGAAACAATTTTACTGGAAAAAAAAAGGATATCCGTCGATTTGTAATTTAGGAGGTAGGTTTTCTTTTTCTTTATCACCTATCTAATGGAGCACTCGCAGTCATGATAAAAGATCATTTATCAGATCTTCAGTTTTCATTGATAGGTAAGATTCCATGTGATTCTCAGATTCTCCACCCAAAAAATGCACCCTTTATTACAAATTTCGGACATTTTAACGTATTGACTCTTTATAAGCTTCAACGGTCGCCCAGGAATGCAGGTAGTTAGTTTTTTTGTTTTTGTTTTTGTTTTTTCTTTTGCTTTTGAGGTGATGTTCCAGCATTGAAAAGTAAGAGGAGAGGGAGAAAAGCCTTTTCCTTAGGGCATTGGCCATGCCATTTATTTTTGCAGGCAGTTTCATGTAAACCACTTTCTCTCGTTGATAACTGTGAGGATGATTTACTCTACAGTTTGTGCATTCCGCAGTTTGAATTCATGACCCCGATGAAGTCCTGAATTTTTCAGGCTTTCATACGCAATTGCAAAAACTGCGTTCATAACTACGAGGGTCATAGCATATTTAATTTCATGTATTCATTACTAATGGCATCTTATAAAGATGGCATTAGTGTGCATTATATCCTGTATTTTTGCACATACCCAAGAACCTTTAAAAAAGGAAGCCCCTCCACACAACCCATTCTTGTAGAAAAAGCTAACTTTGCTACAGTGTTGGGCAGATTTAGACCAACCACGCCCTAAAATCAATGATCAATTGACGCGCGTGATGTTGTCTGTCATTTTCCATCACTGAAATGGAGGAAGGGGTGGTGTTAACTTTTCAATTGAGATTTTCAAGATAATTGCTGACACATCGTTAATATCAAAGTAGCAAATTCTGCGTATTTCAAAATGAGAACGGCGATCCAACGAAATGATTTGCACGTTGTCACAGAACATTTTTAACACTGCAATTCGCCTTTGTATTTGTAGGTTGTTGGTTCGTCGCTACCCAAGAACCTAGGATTCAAGGCGTGTGATCACCAGAGAATTTCGGCAACGGCAGGAAAGACAAACGATCTTATCAAAGTCAATTACACGAGACCAAACGTGAGTGCACGTGCATTTTTTTACGACTGTGTTGATACCTTAGCACCTCTATTGCAGTACCTGTACTGAACAGAGGGTCCATCTTTGTTTCAATGAGAGCAATTTCCCTGAAGTTAGAGTTTTTTTATTCTAAACCTAGAACTTCAGAAGAGCAAAATTAAAGGTTGAATCTCTAGGTAAAAAAAAAAAAAGAATGATACGAACAAGCAGCTGCTGTGTTAAGCCAAAACAAAAAACTCCCATAACTTTAAGATATCATCACGATCTTAATAATTTCGAAAACTGATCACAGCGCAAAATGGGTAATCTGCTGGAAGCAAATGAAGGCACGAATCAAGGTGAAATGCTCATAAAGTAAAAATTTAAAAAATGACTAAACGTGACTGGTATAAAGCTCTTTATCCGCGGAAATCATTGTTTATTTTCGATTTACCTTGTAAATTATTGAACTTGAATGCAGAAAGCGAGCTTTGAAGAAAATTTTTGACATTGATTAGCGTGTTTGTGTCGGGAACGCCTCTTTGTCTCACCAACAAATGGATTTATTTTGCTCTTTTTTAACAGTCTAGGCAAGAAGTGGGAATAACGTGCTCGTCAGATAACGCTCAACATGTTAAACTTCTTAGACCTCATGTTGGGAGTTATCAATGCCGATGTAAGGGAAAATTCGACAGCGCTGTCGTATCATCTGTACGATGTGACTTGTATGTATGGGAATGCCCGACTTAATCTGTGCAATTGACGCTCATGGACTGGAAGAAGGTATTTTTATTCATAAGAACATCGATGAAGCCCTCAGGATGGAAAGAAGCATTCACGTCTCATTCAAGGAATGAGCAGTTTCTCAGGGACGAAGAATGAGGCGTTGGATCTTAAATCATAATCAATGACTCCAACATTTGATGAAATAGGGATTAAAAGTTTCTTACTTTCGACTCAGGTGATTAAAACCTATGATAGCAGAACGGTGAAACAGAAGTTTGATACTGATTAAAGTATGACGTTGTGATACTGTGATTCTAAGCCAAAAAGGGTGTAATAAGACATGGAGCTCGCAAAGCAAGCGAAAGACGTCATATTAATTAACGACGAGGTTCACGAAACAATTTTTGTATTGCCAAGAAATCACAATGCGGGCAGTTGACTTGGAAGCCCTATTGCATTTGACAGCTAAGTGGTGTTTC
>BLAZ01000038.1:707563-720063 GCA_014633955.1 Acropora tenuis | reverse complement strand
CTGACAACATCTGTAAACAATCTAAAGTTCTATATATTTCAGTAGCTTATCCTTAATAGCCTTATCTAGGCCTGATGATCCACAATTCTGGCATTTTTAGAAGAAAACAGATATGGATTGCTTGAAACTGTCCTTCCTTTGCTTTCTAACCTTCTTTTAAAGCGGCTGGAGTAATTTACCTTCAAAACAAGCACAGAATGTCCTTCTCTGTCTTGACCTCGAAAACCACCGGAGTACAATTTCATCACATTTTAAGAGGTTGAAGCATCAGACACAAACATTTCCCCAGAGATTTCTTTACATCAATCGAAGAACCTTTGTTTCAACGTCCGCTTACCAAGAGATTCGAAAGATTTGAAAAGAGCACATTAGTTATGTGGCGTTTTGTAAAACCACTTTTTAGGAAAAAAATGCTGCCGCCGAGAATGAATAATTTGGAAAACGTAGATTTGCTTTATTGCTCCGAAAAGTGGTCTAAGCAATAGTCAGAGATATTTTAATACAAGTTATGAGTTATTTTTGGCGAAAGGCGCTTCAATTTTCCTCACACGATCGGCCGTCTTATCGATATTTTCGGCGGCGTTAGGTAATTTGCATTGTTCTCCAAAGACAATATTTAACCAAATGAACTATACTATGGTTCCCCAAAGACATTACACTAAGTCTTTCTAATTTGAAAGTATGATCGAAATCGATTTTTCAAGGTTTGCTACCTCTTGTTTGATTTTTGCGAACACCAACTCTGAAATCTTTTTTTTTTTTTGCTAAACATTCCTGAGCTTCTAAATATCGAAAAAGACATCCGGATATTTGTAGCCAGGCCTAGATGGGCCGATTTTCTGTACTGGGGAGATTTAATTTTCTTGATAATAGGAATATAGGGAAAAGCCGTAAAAAAGTCACCGTAGTCTTGCACGGCAGTAACTTTACACCAAATGAAAACTGGTCTTGGTTAGCCTGTGTGGTCTTACTTGACGACTATCCGATTACTGCCAACTCATTTTCAGTGAATATAGGCCGAGTCTGCCATGAACAGGAGTCTGTACAAGCTTAATACTATTGATCAGACAGTAGCTTATGAAAAGAAGACGACAATAATTATTTATTCGCAAACACGTTGGGTTTCCAAACCTCGGATCCATGGTAGAATCGCTTGGTTTGATCACATGAACCTATTTTCACCCTGCTGCGAAACTCCAAAAACGTCTGTTGTTTTCTTCCGTCAAACACATGCTTACAATTATCATCGCTGTTTCTCGAGGTTGCACGAAAGCCAATACTCCTCTAACGGAATTAGGCAGATGACTGTTTTTTTCTTTTCTTCTTGCTTTTGCTTCATCTTTTTTTTTTTCGCTTGGTTTTGTTTTGTTTGTTTTTGTTTGTTTTATACCATCGTATAGAAACTAGCATTCATTTTTCTAACGTCCAAAAGTATCAGAACTTGTACATTTGCATCACATAAGCAGATTTCTCTGCATGAGATGGCGTGCAATGCGTTCAAACTATTCGTTATATTATTAAGCAAATTAGACGAATTTGTCAACCCTGATCTTGATAAGTTAACCTGAAGACACTCATCGGTCAGTAGCAGAATATATCTTGTTATGAACCGGCGGACAACCAAAACTTCTATTTCCATCACCCCTCAATACTGATCTTAACATTCATTTCACCTTGCTTTCCAGCGGTGCAAAAAGGTTATTACAGCAATTTTTTATTCAATTCTCAAAACATTTCTTGGCCGCATAAGCTAGATTCTCGAGCATGGTTTTAAAATATGGGCCAAAAATCGGCTTACAGTATTTTGCGAGACGAAACGAAACAAAACCATTTTAAAGAAATAGCAAGGCAAATAATCTACACAATATATAATTAAATTAAAATCATCTTTACCATCCATCCAGTTATCAACCCCGTCCAACAAGGCTTAACCTCAGTGAACAAACCACATCACGAGCGCGAAACACGTTTATTCTTAAGGGAATCTCGAATCCTGTATTATTAAAAGACCGGTTACCAAAATTATAACTTTATTTTGAGTAGGTTGTATCATTCACAACAACAGGTCAGATCCACATACACTTCTAAACCTTTATACGATTCGCCAAATGGAAATATACGAGCAATAAATAATCGTAGTAATTCACGTTTACGTAGGAGCTTTCGCAAACTAGCGAACATGGTGCATTATTTTCCTCCCTATGTGAGCACAGGCTTCCCAACACTTGAATAAGAAATCCTTTAGATGTGGACAATAATCGATAACAACATAACAATATAGGTTATGTTTTAATTTAGTTTCGATTTCATTTCGTTCGCTTTGGTTTCGTTTGGGTTTCACAAACTACAATAAGCCCTCGTAGTATATTTTTCATTTAGCGAATCAGGGGAAGGTTAAGAAGTGCATGTGGATCTGTCCTGTTTTTGTGAATGAATTGTGGATTTGCGACTACAACCTGCCCAAAATAAAGTTATAATCTTTGTAATCAGTCTTTTAAAATACAGGATTCGAGCATCCTTCAACAATAAAAGTATTTCGCTCAAGAGTTTCGGTGTTGCACAGCTTGCACCAAAGGGAAAGACCAGTCCCACTTTGTTGATCGAAATAAAGCCCTTTTGGACGAGGTTGGTAACTGGATACTGACTCTGACCAAATGTTTACTTGTTTTACAACTTCTTAAAATGGTTTTATTTTGTTTGGTTTTATTTGGTTTGGTTTCGTTTCGTTTCGTTTCGTTTCGCAAACTACAGTAAACCCCAAAAATCCAATTGCGCAAGGGAAATAACTCCTTTAATACTTGCTACGTGACAACAAAGGGTAGTGTGACCTTTCAAGATTTTTTCGGTTTTATCTTGTTTAAAAAGTCTGTAGTGTCACCGTCACTACTACTATTGGCCCTTTACGAGCACGTGATACAAAATACAAAGAAGCATGATGAGAGCAGAAACGATTCATAAGGTTTCAGTAGCGGAGCTGCGAAGACGATCAAAGCCACCTCCTACCTCTTTTATAGCTTTGAAATCGTCAACATGTATTCAACCCGAGGACAAAGAATGAATTATTTATCAGCGCCACTGCCGCTACCCAAGCCTTCTGGAAGCCTGGGGAATTGCAAATTAAATTCATCTTTTTCAAGTAACAATGTTTACACCAACGCGGCCTACGATTACGTGGAAAGTAGCTGCGGTAGCATTGGGTCCGGAAACGACTACGAAGAGTTACAAAATGTTAGGAACGAGATCAAAGCTACGAGTGTCCCGCGAAAGAAGACAAATGATCTTTATCAATCACCCCAATCATTTCGTAAGAGACAAATTACAGAATGTTCAGACGACTCCACGGCCTCCACTATGTCGACAGAGATTATACAAGTTAAAAGAGACACTTGCCTTAACAAGTTGATCCTGCTTCTCATCCTTGCTTTTTCTGTGGCTGCATTGGTTTTAGTGATCCTGGTTATATTAAATATAATAGGCCCCAAGTGTTCCTGCTCACAAGGTAATTTTAAGGGGTGGGTCTATTAATTTTTAGAGTAAGGCGGTTTTGAATTGAAGGGTTGCAAAGGCATTGAACTCCACTGATCTACTACCTTCTGTTTTGTGTTACATTTTGGTGAAAGCTGGTATCATCTTTTGCGTTCTTGCACGTACATAGTTGTGCCTGGAGATTATCAGCTTTTCATCCGGAAAATCAAGAAATGGTATTTTTAACCAAAAAGCGAAAAACAGCATCAGTATCAACTGAGACATTTTCAATTAGATTGAATGATTTTACGATTCACGCATTCATTCATTCATTCATTCATTCATTCACTAAGTGAATCGTTGATTCATTTCATTGAAGAGGAATTTGAGGATGTCAATCTTTCACAACAAACCGGAAATTTCTCGTTCGGGAAAAATGCAATATTCTCACGCTTTGGTTTTCATTGAATATTCACAGTTCGCATTAACGTGTTCCCATAGAGTCTTATCCTTGGGCAAATAATTTACCCACAACTGAGTTTCGTACCATGTGTTATAGCACCAAACAAACCAGCTCGCACCAGAGGCGTTGACTGTGGTTCATTTTTTTTACCATTTCTTTGTCACCTGGCGGAGTAAATCCGTCTCACTTTTGTTATTGTAAGAACGTCCAGAAATTTTGTCCCAAAAGATACTATGCCAGTTATACTAAATAATTTGAAAAACGTAACACATTGAAAATGTTTTCGAATTCGTGAGCGAAGTTTATTACACTTTGATATTCAAAAGGATAAACCTCTCGTACACACCCGCAAAGTCGCATTCCAGAACATCCCACGCAATCCATCAGGTAATATGAACGATTAAAAGCAGATATTTTATAAATGTTATTGCAAATGTCTTTCGTTGCAACAATATTTTGCTTATAGTTCAATTTCTCCTGACAACTTGGCTTCCTTTTTCCTTTTTTTTAATCAGTCTCCTTTGAAAGTTTTGTTCCGACTGTGCTCTGTTTGATGAATGTTTTTTTGTTCTTTATTATTGTGTCTCGTTTTGATTGCCACCTCGTTGGTGGCCTCAGTCAATCAGGAATGCAAGACACTTAAGTATGCAAGACTTCAGGTGTCATACACTGTAATCAGTGTAAGGGTCACGAGGTACAGTTTCATTTTTGGCGCGAAGACGTTCCCGCGTGATATATGGAAGACGACAATTAAGCATCTCGCTTTTCAAAGAAAATCGAACGCTTCAATTCGTGCGAAGTTTATCTTCTCTCTCTTGTAAGTCAATGCAAACTCATACCTAAAAATTAATGATCTAAACACTCGCGTGGCGAAAATATGCATCAAATTCCGGTGTTAAGTAGAATTCCAGCGTAAAATCACGTTAAGTATCAAAACTCATTAAATTTCGTTCTTTTTTTACTGAAGCGTTGCCCAGCCAGCCTTGCTTCTGTTTTGTTTTCTTATGCACTATCTCACTTTGTGGGTTTTAAATGATCTTTCTCTTCAAAAGTGTAAAGTGTAATGCGATGTAAAAGAAAAGAAGAGACCCATAATGGCTGGAATTCAGTATTTTCAAAATCCCATTACTCCATCACCGGTTAGGGACATTGTGTTTTTTGTGCATATAAATGCTCTTTTCATGTGTTGTGTTTCCCGTCTCTTATAACAGGAAATGCAATGACCTTTGGAAATCAGCCCATTCATGAGCCAAGAACCGCGAAAATGAGTTCGGGGCAAAGTCCACAAGATATGATTTCACTCTTGGATAAAGGGTTGTCGGCGATGAAAGAAAAAATGGTAGGATTTTCCCACTGTCTAGTAAATTTCATGCTATCAAGTGCATCATATATCGCCTAGGTGTTCTGCTACTATGCAAGAAATATATTATTCATTTAAGATATGTTACGTGGTCAAACTCAATGTACACTATTGTCTAAACTTTGGTCCAGGGCAATGTAGTCGTGAAGATTGATTTTAAATTCTACACGAAAGAAATTGCCCCACCGATTCCTAAGCACACCTCTTTGTAGTGCTCGTCTGTCGTTTGCAAATTCCATTTATATCTCTAAAGTTTGCTGTGATTTAGTGTATTCGTAATCCGCTATATTGTCAGCCTTGCGGTGTAGCATTTTACGCTCCAGTGCATTGGCCGTTTTCAAGTTTCCTTATTGCCGTAACCAACACGAAGACGCGTGCATGGTAAGGAAGTTCCCTGTTAGAAATGCGTGATAATCACGCCACCTAAAATCATGCCATGCCCACGTGCAAAATCAGTCGAACAATTTTTCTTGGAAACACTCCTGGTATTTGGCGGTAAAGCCCCATTTACACGAGCAATTTTTCCTTGACAAGTTTACTTGTCAATTTTTATTGCTCGTGTAGATATGATCAACAAGTTTTCCTTTACAATTTTCCATTGACAAGGTTTCCTTGTTCATGTAGACCATCAGCAAGTTTCCCTTGACAAGTTTCGGTTATGCCCTTTGCACTAAAAACCAATAATATCCTTGCCACATTTTCCTTGTTGTCCGTCTACACGAGCAAATTTCTGACTTGACAATTTTTCCTTGTCAAGGAAACGCTAGCACGCCAGATTTTCCTTGACAAGGAGAATTTGTCCACTATTCCCCATCTACACGAGCAATTTTTCCTTGTCAAGGCAAACTTGTCAAGGAAAAATTGCTCGTGTAAATGAGGCATAAAACTGGTGATCTTTCGACTTTCAGTGATTTAGAGTGTCAATCTATAAGGAAAGCCATTGCAAAACCCGGACGTTCTAAAATCGACTGTGTTAATTAAACGCAATCTTTGGGATGAAATACCCGCGCCAAACCTAATTTTTGCATATGAACGAACTCTTGACCGGGTACAAGTTTAACCCGCTATGCTTGAATATCTCCAAGCTTTCGACTGTGACAAGCCATTTATTCAGAGTAATAAAAACAACAAAAGTAGTAATCGTTGAATCCTATGAAGCCAAACAATTTCTAGTTGCAATGAAATCATTTCAGTTAGACTGGCAGTTGTTGGAATCGTTCCGATTAGAGACTGGAGACTTGTAATCTGCTTCACAAGTAAAATGCTTAGGGTAACTGACGTTTTGTGATAGAGATGAAAGGGATGCTGTTTGGTGATTACAAGAAAAGGAGTCCCTGCTTGCATCAGCCCTCGCCTTCAATCTTTGCAAAAAGCTAATAAATATAATTTATTTCCATTGATGGATTTTCACTGGCTCTTTGTAGAGTTAAAGTATATGATTTGTTGAATTAACAACAAAAATCACAAGTTATATCGTTTTTTTTCCTTTCTGTTACAGAAAAAAAGAGAGCGTGCAGTAGATAATTTTGTAAAAAACCATGCAAAACAGGTTTGTGACTCTGTTTTGTTTGTTGTTTCGCTTTATTTTTGCGAATGGAACCTGCAGAGGCATAGAAATCCCCAAGGGTTTGCGCAAGGAAGGGAAGAATGCGGCGATGAAGGGGGTAGACAACGTGATCGTTTTCAGTGACTTGTAAACCATGCCGGAAAGGAAGTGATATTAGAAGATGAATAAAAATATTTACTTTGCCCTGAAAAGATGGTTCAAGAGTTAATTATTTGCCTTCGCTATTTGTATTTGTTAATTGATCAGCTTTTGTTAAAAAGTTGAAATGATACACTGGTTTCATTTGTGGTTGATACGATATTGTTATGGTAATGCATAATGTTTCATTCTTATTAGTTAGAGACGTTTTTATCGAAAATTATTTTGTAAGCTAAAGGCGTTTGTTGTCGTCGATGTCTCAAGATTCCTTCTCGATCAAGGGAATTCACCAAAGTCGCGATTTCAACTGAATGGTAAAAAGTCAAAAAATCGACCGAAAATATGTGCGAGCGTAACGCAATTATTTATTCTCATTTTACCCGTCTTTGCCTTCAATCACAGATTGAAATTCTGAATGCACACGTTTCTGCCCAAGGCAGAAGAATCAACGAAACTGCCAATAAGGTGAGTCCTCATTCTAAAACTGTGATATGTCAGGACAGTAATAATTTTCTAATAGTAATGATGACGATCGTACTGATAATAGCGGGTCCAAATCTTAGACCCACACCCCTTCTGACTCTGTCATGAAACAAATGGTGCGCCTGGTGTACTTGTAAATTTCTACTCCCATGAGGAGCATCATTTCGTAACAAAAGCGGGAGAGAGATGGGAAAGTGCCATACGCTTCGAACAGGTGCGAGAACGCATTTTACCGCAATAAATATTTTGATGTTGGGTGCACTCTAAACAAATGAATGGGCTAGTTCCGAAGGAGATTGTTGTGCCAGGTCAGTGGGGAAGAAGAACGCAGAATTTTGGTAAGCCCTGACGAAGGGTTATTGCTCGAAACGTGAGCTCTTCTCTTTAAGGTGAAAAATTTTGACCCCTATCAATTCCTTTGATACCAAAATTTTAAGTTTTAAATTACAGCAGATCGTTTTTGGCCTCGATGAGAAGAAAAACCTCTTGGGGACAGTTCACTTAATCGCGCAAATGAACTCGAGTTCCGAAGAGAATGGAAGAGTGAACAAAGGAGCAAACTCCCATGAAAACTTTCAATTTTCCATAGATCCCACTTTCAGACAAACTAAATTACTAAAAAAGGCTGTTTCATGCAATTTGTTTCAATTATTTAGGCCGCTGCAGTGGATGGCGTTTGGATGAACATGAGTAATACACAAAAAGCATTTGAATCGAAACTCGACTTTGAATTTCGGCTCATAAACAAATCCGTGAAGACGTTGAGTGACAGTGATAGTGACTTGGCAGCTTCAATTAATGAACTCAAAGTGAACCAAACAATAACAGATGGGATGCGCAAGAGATTGTTAACGAATGTTTCACGGATCGAGTTACGCGCGCAACAGCTAACAGACTCAAGCAACAATGTGAAGCGTAGAGTTAAGAACCTGGAGCGAGGATACGCCCACATGAACACGTCCATTCTCGCACTGCAGACGAAGGCTGTTACGCAGAATGCATCCTATATTAACCTACGGTCCTTGTACGACAATTTAGCTGGTTCGCTGTCGACAGCAAATTCAACGTTACATAGTAAGGTAAGAAAAATGCAGTAAGAAGCAATATATATTATTAGCCCAGACTTTAAACAATTTGTGGTGAATAAATTAAGGGTGCAATTTTGGGTCAAATCCAAAAAAGGAACATGGATTCAGATAAGTTCCCATTGGGGAAGAGGGGGTTCAGGGGAATCGAAAAAGTTTTTTTTTTTCTTTAGATAGGTGGTTTCCTGTGAAATGTATGGTACACAACGGGTACCTGACATAGGCTTTTATCACATTGGCGGCCATATCGAGTCCCAAGGGACCGAAAACTTTTCTTTTGCCCTCTTGCACTCGTTCCCATACAAGTCAACTCTAGGCTCGGGGTACGAAATCTGTGTTCTCTGACCAACGTGGCCGCCGTGGGGTAATTCCAGTCAATTTTCACAAGGAAGCTGACAAAAGGTAACTGGGCGACGCAATATACTTTACAACAACTGTGACCATGATTCCTATAGCTGAACAATTTTAATGGGAAAAAAAGGCCTTTCGTCGATTTGTATTTTAGGAGGGAGAATCAGGTTTTCCTTTTTCTTTATCACCTATTTAATGGCGCACTCGCAGTCATGTTAAAAGATCATCTCTCAGATCTTCAGTTTTCATTGATAGGGAAGAATCCATGTGATCCTCAGATTCTCCCCAAAAAAATGCACCCTTAATTATAAATTTCAGACATTCATTGATTGTTTGTTAATTTCAACAGTCGTCCAGAAATGCAGTTAGTTTGTTGTTGTTGTTGTTGCTGCTGCTTAAGCAGCGCTGATAGCTGTGAGGGTTATTTACACTGAAATTGTTGCAATCCGCAGTTTAAATACATTAATTTCATGTATCCATGACGCACGACATGATGTATAGATAGCACGAAGTGTTAAAGTCAGGCTGCAGTTACCATAACTGTAAGAGTACGGTTTTCAGAACACAGTTGTTGAAAAGAAAGGTGACACATCTTTCATGCTTAAAATGTATCTCATCTCCTGCACATTTGGGCCTACCCAAGAATCGTAAAAAAAGGGGTATCCTTCCACATAACAGCTTTTTTGTAGAAAAAAACTATCGTAGCTACAATCTTGGACAGAATAAATTTAGACTATCCACACCTAAAAATCAATGATGAATTTACGCTTATGATGTTGTCTGACATTTTTCCATCACTGAAATTGAGAGAGGGGTGGTGTTAACTTCTCAATTGAAATCTCCAAGATAATTGCTAATGCACCTCTACTGTCAACTGTAGAAAAGGCAAATTCTGCGTATTTCAAAATAGGAAGGACAATCCAACGAAATAATTTGCACGTTGTTGCTGAACATTTTAAACACCTCAATTTGCTTTTGTATTTGTAGATTGTTGGTGCACCGCTAAGCGTAGGCCCAGGTTTCAAGGACTGTTCTCACAGAAGAATGAATGGCACTGGAGTTACAGCAGACGCCTCAGCCGAGTCAGTAGCATACTACAAAAGAGAACCCGTGAGTGCATGCACATTTCATGCCTATGTTGATTCCTAGTACCTCTATTACAGTGCCTGTAATGGAAGAAGGGACTGTCTCTCTTTCAATGATTACAACTTCATCGAAATTAGATTTTTTGCGTCTAAACCCAGAACCTGAAAAGATAAATTAAAATGTTGAATCTCAAGGTTAAAAAAAAACTACCCGGACCGGCAGGTGTTAAATCAAACAAGTTGTAAATCGAAAAAATCCAACAACTTAGAGATGTCATCATGGTCTTGACAATTTCGAAAACTAAGGCCTGGTTTAAATGTTGCATTTTACATGCGCCGAATGGAATTGCCAAGTTAAATGCAGGTAAAATGCGACGTCTAAATCAATTAAATGCGACATATTTCAATTCGATGCGAGCCAGTCGAATATTCGACTGAAGTTCGGTAGTTGATTTAAACGCCGCATTTTACATGTGCCGAATCGAATTGAAATTATAAGAATAATTTGTGTTTGCTTGAATGCGAATTTAAAACACGTCGCTCGCGTCGGCAATTTTATTGGCAAAACAATGCGACGTTTAAATCAAATCAGCCGAACGTATTCATTCGAGTCGACGAAAATTTGTATTTGATTCGGCGCATGTAAAATGCGACGTTTAAACCAGGCCTAAAGTTCACAGCACAAAATGGTAATCTGCTGGAGCCAAAAGAACACACGAATCAATGTACAGTGTTCATTAACTTATAGAAATTTAAAAAACTATATATTTAACGCCACTGATTAAAGCTCTTCAGTCGCGGCAATCGCTTATTTTCAGTTTAGCTGCTAAATTATTGAACTTGAAAGCAGAAAGCGAGTTTTGAAGAAATGTCTTGATGTTGATTAGCGTGTTTGTGCCAGGAACGCTTCTTTGTCTCACTTGCATATCGATTTATTTTGCTCCTTTTCAACAGTCAAAGCGAGAAATGGCAATAACGTGTTCGACAGATTACGCTGAATTTATTGGACTCCGCGATTCTTCGCGTGATGGGTTTTATAGATGCGTGTGTAAGGGAGTATCTTCTGTTTTCACGAATCATTCACCACCAGTTGCAAAAATACATTGTTACTTGCATGTATGGGAATGTACCATACATTAATCCGTGCAATTGACGCCCATGGGCTGGAAGAAGGTATCTTCAATCATAGGAACATCGATGAAGCCCTCAAGATGGAAATAACGCATTCATGTCACATTCAAGGAATCAGCAGAATCTCAAGGACGCCAAATGAGCCGTTGAATCTCAAGTCATAATCAACGAGTCCAACATTTAATGTAATAGAGAATAAAAGTTTCATACAGCGACTCAGGTGACTTAAACTGACGATAGAGAGCGGTGAGACCAAAGCTTGATACTGATGAAAGTATGTCACTGTGATTCTAGGCTAAAAACGGTGTATTAACACAAGAAGTACGCAAAGCAAACGAATGACGTCATATTAATTAACGACGAGGTTCAGATAACAACTGAACCAAATTTATGAATTGCCAAGAAATCACTGATGTGGGAAATTGACCTGGACGCTCTGTTACATCTGGCAGCTAAGTGGTGTTTCTTAATAGTTGACGATTTTGCTTCAATTTAGGTTGCATCCCGTATATAGCGGCTAAATATTTCCTATTTTTTACGAACTTAATTTTTTAGTCAAAAGTGCTTGAAAGGAAAAGCACAAAACAGTAAGCCAACGATGGCTTTTCACCACATGGAAGGCCGGAGAGACTTTCTATTGCGATTTGAAATTAATAATTTAATTAGATAATCCAAAATTAGCCAAAATAGTGTGATGTAGTTCCTTTGTTACCTTCTGTCTTTTTGTTTTTTACTTCTTCGACACGTTTGATTGCAATTCAAATAAGTATTTTTCAGGGGGTGAAATGATCGCTGGCCGATCGAAGGTGTGCTAAAAGCTACAATTAACGCCTGTCTTGTACTTATCGGTTGATTTGCTTGTTTGTTTGTTTGTTTTTATTGTGGGTTAATCGAGTCAAATATTCAATAAGAAAAACAGCTAGAGTTAGGAAATTGAAAATGACATTCCAATTAACAGTCGCCTTATCGTGAACAATCTACTCGACGTTCACAGTGTCATGTTCAATTTCCTAATAGATGTTGCACTTTTGTGAGAACACGTTTTTTCAAATACATATTATAATAACCGAGATGAAATAGAATTATTTATCATAATATCGTTAATGCTGCGGCTTGTTTTCTGTGACGTCGTCATAGCTGTATATGGAGCATCATTTCTTTATGAGAAATTGTTTAGATATTTTAAATTATTTCGTATGAAATCGGCATCAGTATACATTAACGCATTGGTAGAAAACACTGAATCGTGTATCAAGAGACAAGAATCAATAAATTATTATCATTGTTCTTCTAAAGTGTCTTTTTCAACAAGGGAATATTTATTGGTTAGTCTTACGATTAAATTGTTATTTCGTATTCCTTATAACGCCAA
>BLAZ01000038.1:697563-702563 GCA_014633955.1 Acropora tenuis | reverse complement strand
CTAATTCTCTTATTTTTCTGGTTTATATGTAGTACCTTAGAGTGCGGATATTTTAATAAAGATTGCGAACACGACTACGCGTAAGTTCGGTTACATCTTGTCTTCAATGTCTGTGTGGGGTGCATGTGTTTTTTTTCTTTCTTGTCTTTACGCCGAACCAATGTCCTTATGTACCTCAATATTCGGCTGTGTCTAAAAGTTGGTAGTTAATTTGAAACTGGCGGCTCGTTGTTCGCAGATTTTGTGAAAGTAATCAAATGATTTTTCTCGTGCAATTTGAAATAAATGAGCACAAGTAAAATTTTCAAATACAAACAAAATTTGTGGTCTTTGAAAATTTTACAAGTGCTTATTTATTCCAAATTGCACGAGAAAAATCAGAGGAATTGTGGGGTGTTGTGGTTTATATGAGAGTGTAGAGGAGCTTTGTCACTAGTGGAAATATGGTCGTATGAATTTGTGAATAAATTAGTGGAATAAGAGGGTTTTGTTAATTCCGTGTGGAGAGAGTGTACTCAGTTGAAAAATGAATTTTTGTTCGAGATTTTTGCGGCTTTCTGTGTTCCCATGTATCCGAATCACTTTCGATGTTCCCGTGTATTCGAATCACTTTCGATGAAATAGATTCTTCCCCTTGGGACAGTTGTTGAGCTTTATTTGGACGCTTGCCGCGGCCAGCCAAGCGAAACTGTTTCTCTACAGCTTTTGCACAGAAGTGCAAGGTGATATACGAACGGGACCCTAAGTCCCATGCGAGGTATATTACCGTCGCTATCTCACTCACAAAGGACAGCCACAACACCGGGAACTTCATGCCCTACTCTTTTCGAATAGTGTGTGGGTTCTTTAACGTCCCACACTGAAGTTATAAACATGGAAGAAGAAGAAGACTTGAAAGTCTAAAGGAAATTCTACAAATTTAGGGAATTCAAGAAAGTCAAATTGAACAAAGTTATTTGAGTATTTATGGGCAATAAAAATTTAACTTCTTTTTACGTTTGGACTTTCTTTTTTAAGATTCTTTAGTTTCAGAATTTATCCAACGTGTCCGTCTACTGTTGGAAACATTTTTCAAGCTGAAACATTCAACAAGCAACCATTTTTGGAAACCGATATCACACTCATCGCTTCGCGATTCGTGCGACCGATATCGGTTTTCGCTTGCAATTTAACGCGGAATTTAACGCGTTTTTCGGATGAGAAAAGAACGCAGTGATAAAAGGGTCAAAAAGAGTTATTTTAAGACCTCAATGTATATTTTGAACTTTTATTGTAGTTTCTGTCTAAATACATATAAGCCTATTAGAGGTTGGTATTTAGTTCAGGTGAATTAAATATAGTTGAATAGTATACGTATTTGAAGTGATATATGAAATGTTCCATATATTGAACAGCGGGTTTGAAATCGAGTAAGCCATAAAATCAAATAAGTCATCATAACTGCGATGATCATGGCTTACTTGAGTATACGTATTAGTGACTGACATTCTACTTGAAAAGCGCTTAGCTATACACACCCTCGTCAGTACTACAAACTAACTTGTTGGCGAAAGAGTGTTGCAGTAAATTCGCTTCTCCCTTTCACTTTAGTGCCATGATGGGCGTTATCATGGAGTCTATTTTATTTGTTTTAGTTATCCCTTGCATGGGGCAACAAATGGTGTCTTTTGGATAAAGGAAGCTTTAATGTTTCCTGGACTTTTAACCAATCGTCAGAAAAATTGGAATTTTTAGTAGATTCTGCTCTTAGTTGTTCAAAGAGTGAGGAGAACTATTCAATAGATAAATCACTATCAATTGGATAACGCTATAGATTTTGAAAGTACTTATCCATTGAATAGTGCTATCCACGCTTTGAACAACTGAAGCCTTGAAGCTATTACTGGAGCACGAGTTCTTTACATATAACAGGAAAATATTTGAGAATTAACCTTTAGCAATGCTCATTGTAGCCAGGATTTAAGTGTAGCAGGAACCCAATACTGTAAAATTGCGTCAGTCCAATTAAGTTGAGATGGATCCAGCTCTTGTTCTAATGGCCTTGTCTACAAAAACATTGCTCCTTAAGACGATTTTCGACCACTTACAATATCAACGTAACAATCAATGTAACATCAATGATGATGTTACATTGTTCAACGTCATAGCCAGGGTACCGTTTTTCCAGCACTAATCGCAAGGTCCGTACTTAGTTATCTTCTCATCGGACTTCTTTTCCCAAGGCTCTATCCATGGCCGGACAGGATATCTCCACAGCCAACACCTGCAAAGTCTTGTGGTTCACAAATCGAGCTTCCGCTCTGTTTGCCTTGACAATAGTGTACTGGCGTAAACTGGGACATCCCAAGACGCTAGTGCCTCAGGTGACTTGTGGATTGGTTTGGGCACTACAGCCCCAGTTCCCTCGAAGAAGGCGACTTTCAGTACTGCATTTTCTCTCTCCAGGTATTAAGACTGCGCCAAGGCAGAGCACCCTGAGATCAAGTGCGCAAGAGCCTCAGGAGATTTCCCACCCATCCTACACGAGACGGCGCACTCGGTTGTTCCTTTCGTGTGGAATGTGTACACCTCCGCGAGAGTGAGCTACTCCTCATAGAGCTCCATTACTCCAACGATGATACGGGTAGGGGTGCACGTCCAATCTCGCAGCCAAGCAAAGTATCCGTTCTCACTTAGCGCGCTGTCCTGCCATCTAACCTGCAGGAGCCGTCCGTGCCACCTCTTCTCTTTCAGCGTCTTCAGATCTGCCTTCTTGAGATGTTCCTTCACTTAATCTGTCTCAGGATCGCTCACAGACCGGCACGATGGTTCAGGGTCTCAATGGTTTATTATTATGGCAGATTCTATTTACTTTTGCGCATATCATTATTACATCAACCAGTGGATTTTAAATCTTAGCCAGTTAATTACATCAATTTACCTTCCTTTTTCCGCTTAAACAAATTCTTAGAATTTCCTAATGATATTTACATTCTGGCTCAAAATCCATTTCTGGCAGCGTTCGATGAGATAACCCACTTCCTTGTCAATGTTCGTAGTTGATCTAAAGTCATTTCTCGATTGTTCAGGGTGTCCTCCAAGAAAGTAAAGACAAAATTGATTTGATATACGCTTGTATTTTTGTACTCTCTTTTAATGCCTGCGCGCGGTTCTATGAATTTTTTTTTCTTTGAATCGCTCCACAATTTTGTCTACCTGGCAGACTGTGCCTTCAAATAGATGTTGGTTTCCTTATCATGAGCAACCACGTCTGGCTTAATACCTTCTTTTTTTCGGTGGCTTCTCAAGAATAAAGGGCACATTCCAATTTATCTTTGCCTTTTCTTTTCAAGCACTGCATGCGGTAGGCTCTGTTGTTACCATGGCTTTCCATGGTCACTTTCCTCGAGATTGTACTTATCCAGTAAGCAGTGGTATATCGGCCTTAGCATCCTGTCGTGCCTGGCTGTGTAGAGTGTCTAGCTGGGCGATCTTTGAGCAGGCACTTAGCACATGTGCTGTTCATTCTATAGCATTCTGTGACATATTTGTTGTTGATTCTGTACTATTTTGTAACATATTTGTATTATTATTATCATTATTATTATTATTATTATTATGATCATCATTATTATTTAAACTTCCTGATTGCATTTTTATTAAACTAGATGTCGCAATTTTAGGGCAGTTTTGACTCATCGTAAAGCAGAAATGGTAGAATTGAGTCAAGGCGAGTAAGAGTGAAGAGGCATAGGCTGGTTTCTGAGATGACGAACTTTACATTGCAGCTGATTGACTCGTAAGCTGTCCTATCAAGTAAAGTTGAAGGGACTGGGCACTGGCTGGTAAATGCAATAGTACTGCAGAACGTTGAGTCGCTCACTAGCACTTCGCTGGGCAACTTTATTAACGACAGATTTATCTGTGGTGTTAACTTCGTTGTACTTCTTTGCTTTGGGATAACTTAGCTTCAATATCATATCAAGTAATAATTTGTTTCTTTCCTGTTTCATCTCTTTAAAGTAAATGGTGGGTAAGAGTTAATCAACCAGCTCCCACTTGTATAAGTCCGTGATAGAATATCCCAGCAATCGGGTTGGTGGGCGGGAGCTCGATGGTCAGTGGTATTGCCTTACGACACAATGATAGATGAACATTTTCGAAAGACTTTCGGCGGCAATCGCAGATAATTTATTCTCCAGACTCTTCAGTCTCTATGTTATTATTATTGTTTATTTTTTCACAGACGGCGTGGCCACCCAACAAACAACAGCTGGCCCAGGCCAAAGTGGCGGGGCTGAACAGGGTGGTGGAATTGATGTGATTGGTAATATTCATCATGATGACGTACTGTTGGTCTGTTGCAGCTTTGTAAATGTTACTCAAGTGAATAGTGCATTTCGCGAGCTTTTATCCATAGGTAACCAGGAAAAGTTCAACCTAGTGCTTTTTGACAAAGATAAAAATGGCTTCTCGGTTTGCTAAATGACTTTTTGGTCTGCTAGTTATTCAGCTTGTTTTGTATGAAAGGAATGAAAAAAAACCTGCTCTTCGTGCCTTGTTGAGTTATATAAGCATGCAGAACTTTTAGGAACACGAGAGAATTGTTAGAGAACCACGAGCCATAAGCGAATGCTTCTCGCACTTCTCGAGTGTTTTTAACAACAATGCACAGGTCATCAATGCAGCGAACCAGGTTGCGTGCCCAAGCGTGTGACGTAGACTGGGTGCATTATGGAGTTGTAATGAACTCGGTTTAAACAATCATGGTGCTTCTTTAAATGTGGCTATTTTATAAATACTAAAAGAGGATGTCGATGGGGGATAATAGTACACAGATTCCCGAAACCCTGTCAAACATTCGCATAATATTCATTATTCTGGCATTCGTTGTATGAGGGCTTAATAGACATTAATTTAAGCTTTCTGAAATCGCTCTTGAAACCAATATCAATGTATTCCTTTTTTTTATTCCAGAGAAAGAAAACGATAGGCTGTGTGTAATAACGGTCCTACTTGCT
>BLAZ01000038.1:685063-687563 GCA_014633955.1 Acropora tenuis | reverse complement strand
AATTTCACCGTTAAAATTTGTATGACTTTAAGATACACCAATTAGTTTGTTATAGCGGTTTTCATTTGATCTAGTTCATGCCGAAATAATACTTTCGCGTACGCTTTGTGTACGAGTGATTGCATAATAACACATGTGATGTATAGTTGTCGAATCGTTTGTAATTGTATTTTATTTCCCTAATTGACCTTTCAGTTCTTACGTTTTCAAGTGCTCCACAAGATTATCAATAAAGATCACCAATTAAATTTAAGATGAGTGCTTGGAACAGTGCGTCTCTATCTCCATAAGGCCTTTGTTTATTTAGGAATTGAAACCCGTTACAATCAGTTTCAGTACTCCATTCTTCCAGCTGAATGCTGGTAAATTTACCCCAACACGTTGTTAAACCCTGTCAGAATTCGAAGCAATTACTAACTTACTAGCATTGCGCCACAATGAACGAGTGCAAGTAGTGATGATGGCTGTAACTTTATGGTTCGCTTTGGTTAGCGCTATCTCAATAAATGAATTGCTAGGGGTGGGAGACGAAAGAAAAAGATCACTGACAATTTTCTTCTCACTACAGAAATATCACTTGCTATGAAGGCTACAATACTATTGCTAGCACTTTTGGCGACTTGCTCTGCAAAGCCATATTTGCAAGACACAGAGGAATTAGATTCCAGTGAGTAGAAGTCTTCTCTTTTGTATTTCATACAAAAAGTTACTTCCGAGTCCAAGTACCTCTTTACCCTCTCTGAGGAAACAACAGACCCAAGACATTCAGCGACATTTGGTCTGGTTGTTTTTCATTCTTAACCCTCCTTGACATGAATTAAGCTTCAGTGTGTCATCAGTTAATCCACAGCTGCTGTCTTGTTTGATCACAGCTGTTCTAAGACAACGTTCTCCTTGTTATGAACGTACTAGCATTACTTGCATCATGGCGCAGCACAATCCTACAAGATGTAAATTTATGAATACAAAGAGATCGTGTCGTTGCACTTGCGGATTCTAGGCTGGTAAGCTATGAAATATCTCTGTAGACAGCTTATGCCAATTTTTAGGGCACTTTAAGTCCCAAATTAACTCAAAAGATTTCAGAAAGAAAGAAATAAATAAACATACAAGCACAAACTATAGTATCTTTAAAGCGAAAAGGATTAATGAATAGTAATTATTGAGGCAAAGTTATTATATTATAGCCAAACGCTCAAAAGAAAAAACAGCGATGGTTATCATAAAATAGCACTCCCGCCATAGAGAATAACTAAGCCCACAAATTTTGAAAGCAGCTTTCGTTTAATGAAAGAACTGCAAGTTGGTAAAGATAAGAGTCCGCAAGAATTGTAAAACCAAATCCTTCAGGACTCAAACTCATTGTTTTCTTGAATCCTCTTAAAACTTAATTTCTTTTACTTAAGGACTGATACATAGGATATTTTCCTTTTCAGCTCAATGAACACAGAGGAGCTCAAGTGCTGTCGTTAGCAAAGGATTTTCAGCTACAATCCTCTGAGTTCCAGATTGTAATTTTTGCAAGGTTCACTTGATACAAAATGAATAAAACGCGTTGACAATAATAATTGATAAATATGTCTGATGATGATCTTGTTCTTTTGATTTTCTTTTTTTTTTGTAGCTTCTCTTGCAGCAGTAAACTCAATTTTTTGCTTAGCTAGGGGATTGGGGTAATGAGTTAAGCGTAGTCAGATAGCTTAGTCTTTGTAAGGCCACACCTAAACACTCAGGGCGACAAAGAATTGAACACTCAGGGTAACAAAGAATTGAGAGGCGAGGCCTGCAATGCGACTTGAGACAGCTCAGAATCTTTGAGAGGGATGCCGTCATTATATGAATTGGAAAGGTGCATGTAAATCGGTCATTAGCTATGACACGCCCGTGATCTCGATTCCATAAGGATTCATTATGGCATGCCTAGTTGAAAAATTTGTTCTCAAGGTTTTTGCGCCTGACTGTGTTTCCATGGTTTTGAAAAGACTGTAAATTACTATATTTTTAGGAAGGTTAAAATGATGAGCAGCACGGGTTCGAAGCATCTTTCCATTGTTTCAATATCACGAAGATATTCGCGGAACCCTCTCATTTGCTTTTGTTGCATTATTCATGCTTTCAAACCACCACTTACACCCTCCGCCCCCTACATAAACCACACACAGCCCACAATTTCTCTTTTCGTTTTAACGATGGCCTGACGGTGATAATTTGGCCCTGATTGTCTCGTATATGTGTAATTTACACGAAATTTCTCTTGCCAGGAGAGGGGGTCTAGATCCTGTCCGCATCTAAACTCCTTTAACGGAACCTCCCTTGTGGTTTCGCACTGGAAATTAAGGAATTACATAATCGATTTGTCTAGATGGAGCTTTAAGACTTCCGGTAAAGGGAACACCAAATCACTTGAACTTTTGCATTAACAGGGACGCGTTGTAGACAAAAACGACAGAAAACCGCCACACGCGCAAGATCTCGCCACACGCCGCTATAAACAACAGAG
>BLAZ01000038.1:665063-667563 GCA_014633955.1 Acropora tenuis | reverse complement strand
GCAGGCCTATTTTAGTAGCCACATGCTCAGTATACCCTTGGTATACCCTTGGTGGAATTTCTGAACTTTGACGCAGAGGAAGATTAAGGTGAGTAATAAATTGGCACCAAGTGGGAGGCTCAGAAGCAGGGAAGAGCTAAGGGGGGTCTTATTCCCTCTCAACATTTATCCAACACAGCGGTTTTACGACAAGTCGCCTGCACGGCAGGCTATTTAACATCAGGTTATATTCTTGGTCGGCAGACGCCTCACATTCCGTTCAAGTCAGTGCAAAATCTGGAAAGCCATTTTATTCACGGATATGATTGGCTAAAGTTGGATATAAGGAAACGTTTTAAGCCATTCTCGTTGATTGTATAGCTATTTTACACCCAAAAAAAACATGAGAAAGCACACGCACATATTCGTAAATTTTACGCAACAAACTTCTTTCACACAACCAAAAAGAACAGGCTTATCCAGAGGTTCTGAAACGTTTTAACATGCAACTGCACAGGCTCTTCCATTGAAATGGCGCGTGGTCGAAATATAGTTTCGAAACTAGTCACCAAGACCCTGTATTTGATCGCTTGCCATTTCAACGGTAGAGCCTGCTTGCCAGATAAAAACGTTTTGAGGCTGTTCTCTTCATCAACAATACTTAGATTCAACCTAAAAGTAAAGCAATAATTATAATAATGATAGAAATAACATGATAATGATAACAATTACTACAACATTGACGACAACGCCTCCACCACTGAACCACAACGATGACGAATAATAGAATGATGCTCTAGTTACTGCTACATAACGTCAAGCGTCAGAAACCTTGGGGAAATAGACTTTGATTCTGAGCTCTCTAAAGAAAAAAAACACTGCTTCCACAAAGAACAGGACATGTTATTCTTCATTGTTTCCTTCAGCCCAGAAGGTGCCCTGCATTTTTCTTAAGACTTTCCTGTTCTGATGAATAAATAATTTTTTAGCGCAAATATGATAAAAGTTGTAATTCTTCTGGTTTCTATTTAAATAATTCGTTTAAAAAAATCTAGTATTATTTACCTTGAACTTTTTGGTCACAGAGTATCTGTAATTCTTCTTCACATAATATATGCATTGTCAATTGTTCATAACAAAAATTCCCCGTCGTTCATTCTTCAATAAAGGGGTCCATATCTCTGGCTTTATTAGACGGGGTTTGTTTCTTTCTACTAAAACGACTGGATATTTCCTGGATAGTTTTTCCCTTGGTCTCAGGAACAAAAAATAACGTAAAAGCAAAGAAAATTCCAACCAAGACGATGAAAACCACGAAGGTGTATGGATACAAGGCATTCTGTGGAAACAAAAAGCAAACAACATTTCGCAAGATCGACACAACAGTTCGGGCGAGATGATTAAGGAGATGACAGCAAAAAAGAAGACAGGTAGAATAGGGAGTATAGGGTAGCCCCCGGGGTAGTGATGGAAAGATGTAAGCTGACATTAGGAAAAATGATCACATTTTCACCTGCATTGATGGAAAAACTAGTCCAATAACAAAATTTGACAGCCAGTTAACGACCCCCGCGACAGCCACTGCAGCAGGCCTCGGAGCTTGAGAAAACAGTTCAGCTGTGATGAACCATGGGATAGGACCTGGAAAAAAATGGCGCATTTTTTTAACAACCAGGGGCCGGTTGCTCGAAGCATGGTTGGCATTAACCATTGGTTAAGAACTATCGATACCGATACGTTTCTATGGATGTCAACGCTGGTTTGCGCTAATCACGCTTCGAGCCTGGCGCCCGTTTCTCGAAAGTCCCGAGACTTTTCGGGCGCATTTCGGATGTCATAATTCCCTTTGTATCTTCAAAACGAAAGTGTATTGAGGTAGGAAACTTTACAGTTATTTCAATTTTTCACCCCTTTACAACATATGAAAAGGCCAGCGTTAGAGAATAAGCGGGTCGTAGTTTTACGAATGGCTTTTTGGGCATAAAAGGTTTTCGGGACTTTCAAGAAACGGGCCCCTGGCCTCAGTTTTTTATTTCTGTCCTTCCCTTACTTGATAACAAAAGAACGCTGAACCAAGTTATAACGCTATTTTATCATCAATAAGAGGACAGAACGATAAAAAAAACTGACTTTAATCTGAACTCTATGAAAGAAGGAGAAAAAAAAAACTAACGCTTAACCTTTTTTAAAACTGGTACAAATTTTTTGTCAATAAAAAAAACTCGCACGCTCATTGGTTATTGAAAACACATGTTCGAAATTGGCTGAAAACTTTTATCACAAGGTCACGCGACTAGCTTGCATACATGAAAAACAATGAGTCACCAAATCACTTGTACTCAGCTAAATGACAACAATTAAAGGAGCATTCATAATTTACCTATGGGGTGGGCTATGATGATTTTGAGGGGGAGTCAATCCTTTTCCCTACTATGACTTGGGGGGGGGACCTGTGAAAAATAAGGAAATCATCATAGCCCACCTTCTAGATATATTTTCAATGCTCCCTAACCGATTTTGC
>BLAZ01000038.1:652563-655063 GCA_014633955.1 Acropora tenuis | reverse complement strand
TCTTCCGAACTGCTTTTTTGTGTTTTTTTAATTTGTTTGTTTGTTTTTCATACTAGATGGCAATAGACAATCATACCATTCTTATTCTTGGCGGGTGTGGTGGGCCAAATTTGGTGAGTAAAGAATCTGCAAAACGTATGACCACAAACAGGGTATTGTATTTTTATGCCTGTGCTACATATTTCATCAAGGAAAGTTACTTTTATGTAAATAAATCAGGAGAACTCAGAAATTGAATACTTGAGCAGTCAATAAAATTACAACTTGGTCTTCTATTTGGTTGGAGTTTTATGTTCTGCCCATAAACTCTGATATTGTGCCTGATCGTGATGGACACAATAAATAATTATCCATAACTGCCGGCCATTTCTAAATGTAGTGAAATATAGATATTAAGGATTATTAACAATCGGCTCACATTTTATTCTGTTTACAAATGAAACATTGGCCAGGTATTAGCATACTTTGTATAAACAAGTGTGTGAGTTCTGTCATATTTTGTTCTCATATCCATCAAAACAAACATATATTTAATATTCTCCATGCTGACTATTCTTTTTTTCCATTTGATGTCCAGGGGTGGGTTGCACGAAGCATGGTTAGTGCTAGCCATTGGTTAAAAGGTGTCGAAACCTACTTGTCTCTATGGTAGTTAACGCTGGTTAGTGCTAACCATACCTCGAGCAACTCAGGCCAGGATTGTACACATGGTGTCAAAAAAAGGCTGAATCAAGCTTCTTTAGTTGTTTAAAAAATGAAGCCAAAAAATTTCAGAGGGGCCATCTTTCTAGGACCCAGAAAGATGTGGGTACAAGAAGAACAATAGGTAGCTCGATCCTGTCTTTTTTTTTTTTAGATCAGTGATCGCACTGAGTTAAATGCACGCCATATTCATTATAAGCCTAATGAAGTTTCCCCACACTCTTCTTATTAAATTTGCCATCACTTCTGGCGAGAAGTACCGACAATAAAGGTCATAAAGCGTTCTCCCAACCCAACCTTCAAAGAGGCAAAAATAGTAAAAGCAAATCTTATCATAAAAAAGAACCACAAACACAAATGCATCCCCATTAAGTTAAAAGAATGGTGGTTTTCGCCGAGACTCAGGAAGATTTTATCAAAATTTATCAAAATTTAGTATGCATTTTATCACGTGCACTTCTGGATATAAGTTGGGGTCGTGATGTTTACATTGGGCTAACATGAGCTGTGCAGTCGGCCTAAAAGTTGACTATCATGGGTTCTGATTGGCCAGTGGTCAGGCATTGGACCCGGGGGGGGGTACTCCCTCATTTGGGTTATACGGGTACGTGCCGCCGGACAGGGTATGGTTTTTTTGGCCTCGCTGTCCTAAACAGGGTATACAATTTGACTTGCCTCTGTCCTAAATAGGGTATGGTACTACGAGCCGAGAGACTTTAACCCAGACTGCAAGCAGTCTCTTTCTTTTCTTAGCCTGGGGCCTGCGAGAAGTTGAAAGAGCTCGTGATTGAGCGGCGGACAAGCAATGCATTTCTTTCCTGATTTGCGTAATATAAACTGAGTCAACCGACTGACTCATTAAACAGTTTAAATTCAGGTAAAACCAGGGAGTGCAGGGAGTGTGCATTTTGTCACTTGTCCTTAACACGGTCGTGCAATGGAAGCTGCTGTCCTACACAGGGTAGGGTTTTTAGCGCATTCTTGTCCTAAACAGGGTCAGGATTTCCAACCCTCAGCGGCACCCTATACCCAAACATGGGTCAAGTACCCTCCCCGGGCATTGGACACGTGGCGGGCACGAGAGGAATTTCCAATACCGATTACGACATCGATACATGTTCCAACTGTACTCTGAGTCACAAGAATTGGATTTCTAGTAAATGCCGAACCTCTGAACAAAGTGGCCAGTTAGAGAATCGTTGTTAGTGACTGAATATGACAGTATGTGGCTAAACGCGAGCAGCTTAGAGACTCGTTACATTGCATCACCCCTTACAAGGGAATAGCTGTTAAGGAGCTCAACGGAAGTGAGCTGTTTTCCTGTTTAACTTGTCTTCACACTACCACATTTAAGTATCTTTTCACTCGACGAACAGTTTGAAAATGTGAGAGAGACCACTGTGCTGGCATGCGAAATGTTCACTTCCTGTTTCCGTCCGTGGCTCTAAAACGTCGCTTGCTTAAGCTACCAGTACTTACAGTTATCAGCGGTTATCGGCACATAAACGAGGAAAATAGGTCACTTAACATTGTATTGACCATTATTACCCTCTGAGTTTAGGCGTAATTCTACTGCCAACGACATTTAAACAGATCCAAAACTGGTGATGGATGCAAAGTTCCTTCGGAAGTTACTTTGGAGGCAACCTCGACGGCATCGGGATTGTCACAGATTTGCATATTTAATAATGAAACAGCAGTTTTACACGCTTTGCACGAAGCGTTTTCGTTTTTGTACATTTCGCAACCCTGTTGCGTTCTCGTCCTATCAAAGACGACGTGAAGTAATCTGTTTTGC
>BLAZ01000038.1:616600-625818 GCA_014633955.1 Acropora tenuis | reverse complement strand
TCATGTAAAAGAAATAAAAAACCTAATTCCTCATGCATTGTTCAGTTATATAAAGTATGCAGGAATTTTTAAGAACACCAGAGAAGTGCTTAGAGAAGCACGATCCGTAGACAAGTGCTTCATGCACTTCTCAGGATACAAAAGGAACAAATAAATTTATTTTGACGGTTCTTGGGTTTGAAAGGTGTGAAGTGTGGCATAAACATCCTATCACGGGGAATATTCCAGTATTTGTGAGTACAGAGTTTGTATTTCCACTGACCTGTAGTTGCGCTTTGCGATGATTTCTCTGAAGTGCTGTAGCGATAAAGGAAAGACAAGAATCCCGACTCTCTGAGGATACTAGCATACTGTGAATTATTTTAAAAATCTCTGTCTGCAAATAAAAAAAAAACAAACATCATTTTAATACTAGGCAATAACAACAGATTTGGTAGAACACATTAACCTGAAGTTTGACTGTTAAACTAAATAATACAGGATGGATTGCTTTCCATTTTGACTTCAAGCACGAACGTTTAACATCTGGTTATTTAAACTAATCAAAAGCAAATACAACTGTAAAAATGTTCTTTCTTTTTTTTTTTTTGGAATCAAAGCAATCAAAATGAATTAACTTGCATTACCCACCCTAACTAAGTGGAGAGCATTTCTTAAGGTGACATTCACAAGCTTTACATTGTCTGAGGATTCTGAAAAATACTTGTCTGCAATCTGAGGCTGTTGAATAAAGCAATAAAAAAGTAATAATGATACCAATTATTTCACATTTTTCATTCAACTCCATTGTCCCAAACAATGCAAGTCAATGAGAATTTATTAACCACTGCATCAAACTGAGTGGAAGGTGGGTGCCCGGGATGTCCAGGGGCCTCAACTGTGATCAGCCAGCTCCTAGACAGTAAACCGCTCCCATAGCTGGCAATCTCCACAACCCAGCCTTGAGCCCCAACACAGGGACATCCGGGCACCCATCTGTGTGATAACAGTGGGAAAAAGGGTGTGTAAAGGGAGGGAAGCAGAAAAATAAGAAAAACCCTAAAGTCGACAACAACTGCTAAAAAAGGAAAGCCACACAACACTCTCCCAAAGTAACTCCAAATGGCCCTTACATTGAGACTGCATTGACCTATGTGAGCCTGTGCACATATGAATAAAACTGCAGACTGCTATGTTAAAAGCAAAGCACTCCATTGTGGACCTAAACACATGAAAAGACCTGCATCTCTTTGTTGTTAACTGGGTTAGTTTGCATTTAACCACATTTAACATTATACAAGTCAGACTGCTCCTAAAAATTGGAAGCAAAATAAACTAATAAACACAACCCATGAATTATGTCACGATTGTAATTTAAAAGCAATATTTTTTAGCTTTCAGGCTTTTTGCACTCATTCTTCAGATTTGCTCTTCTCAAATAATAATAATTATCTTTTTATCATTCCATCTCGTTAACATAGTCACTTAATTGCATTTTAGATTAATAAATGAATGCACTAGAAATTAGGATGCATTTGGTATCAAGAACTACAACAATATTATAATAATGAAACTTTTCAGCATTAATTATTATTACTCAGAAACTTACACAATCTTCAGAAAAGACTGAAAGACTAAGGAAAGGTCCAAGAAGTGATAACTTCTCTATCTCCCTCCCTTCTGCTCTTGATAATGGAGAAGGTATCCACATCGGCAAAGTAACCATCTTCAAATGAGTAAAATTTGTTAATGCAGAATAATGAGATGTAATACCGGTATCTATTTTTGGTATCATGCAAACATTACCAAAATTTTTGTAGAAGATACAAATGGTTATGCAGAAATGCAAGTATACCGGTATTTAGATTAAATTTTGTACTGAGTTTTGATAAACATCATGAAGTCTCTTTTGTGTGGAGGCATATTTTATAACATAAAAGCTGGTCTTTGTGTTCAGGTTAATTTTTTAGGAGGATTTGGGGTTACCGTTTTTGCCTCTTTGAGAAGTGTGTGGAGTTGTAGTAGGAGAACACTTTATGGCATTTATAGTGAGTATTTCTGGACCAAAAGCAATGATGAAGTTAAGTAGGAGTTTGAGTAGACACTTATTTACCCGTGTATGAGTCGATCTTTTACAGCCTAAAAATCGGTCTGAAAAATTGCCCTTGAATTATACATGGGTCAAAAACTGAGATTACAAAAGAGCTCTGGGCAAATTAGCATACCGGAAAGAAATTTCGGATAAAAGATAAGTTTTTCAAGAAAATTCTTACCCAGAAATAAGAATTTCAACAATTTTTGGCTCCAAAATGGGAGGTCGACTTATACACAGGATCAGCTTATACATGGGTAAATACGGTATCTTTTCTGGTTGAATTACAAGCTTTACTATTTTATTCAATTCAACTATATATATTTTTTTGTGGAGAACAAAAAAACTAACTGTAACATTAAATTCAGAATCAACTACAGTATATCTGTAGTCTGAACCCAATTTTGACCTGCATCGCACACAGACTTCACAAATGGCTGAAAATTTAGAGCATTATTTATAGCATTGACCCACATTTCTCTTTAATGCAAAATTGATTGTAAGCAAAGTTTTGTCACCCACATACCAGATTACATATTGGTCTGACTGAGGAGGTTCCAAGGCGAATATCACACAATTTAGAAAGTGCCTGAGAAAAAGGAGAAAAACAAGCATCACCACCCTGATACACTATTCAATTTATAATAACACTGCTAATCCTGCAAGGTCAATGCACAATAAACACACCCATAGTAAATGACGGATGATGATATTTGTCGCCAGCAACTAATATAGAAGTTGCATCCTTTAGTTTGAAGCTTATCTTCTGGGTCTCTGGTTAACTGGCTCATCGGTGGCTGCCCAACAGTCAAGTTGTCCATTGCCTAAAAGGAACTTTTCCCAATGGTGGTAGCACCCCATGTTTAGGGACAGCATAGGAGCAGGAATCATGTCCTCTCTCAGTCTGAAAACGATGCTCTTGTCCTCTTACAGAACTCAAGGACTTTGAAGGTTCACTTCTAAGGACCTCAGTGCAGTAACATATGTCTTGCCTATGGAGTACTCGTCTTATTCTTGGGATGTTTGGGATTTTCTTAAGGGAGCTTGGAAGTCACCTGGCTCTTTCCAGTTTGCATATCTCTCCTCTCTCCCACTCAGAGTTACTAGAGAGTTGCACATTGAGATGGTGTTTCCCGCTCATGGCGCTGCCAATTAGATGCCTCTCTGTCTGAATTTTCTCAGTCCCCCTACCAACCTTGAAGGTAACATTTCCCAAGCTCATCTACATATCTTACTTTGTAACAGACAACTTTATAGAGCTAATCATAATCCAAATATTCAAGATAAAAGACAAAAGGAACAATTTAGAAATTGTTTTGTGTGGACATTAAATCATCTTGCAATCTCTCACCTGCAAAGGAGCTTTGTATCTGTCACTGGCAAGGTTGTGCCTCTGCATTTCTCGGTTTAAACCCAACAATACTGGCACAAAAACCTGAGTGAAAATTCAGGAAAAGGAAGAGTAATTATTACAAAACTTTTAGTGAGGTATAACAAGTAAATGACTTAAAAGTGCATAAGTTGTTAATGCTTATACTGAAGGTCATGTTAATTAATTTAAAATCTTTCAGCAACAAAGCACAAAAACTTAAGAATTTCTAAATTGCTTGACAAATTAACTTTAGTTCACAAACTTGAGACAAGATCCAAAATTATCATGTCACATCTTCAGAAATAAATTTTTTCACCCCCATACAATATTGAAAGCTAAAATGGTTGGAGGATTGTCTGTTGAAATCAACATTGAAGGAAAGAAGAAAAACATTGATGAGGCTGAACACAGATGACACAATACAACATAGGGTATTCTCAAACAGATACCTCCTTAAACAGATCTGAATCTTTCGCTGTTTGATTAACAAGATCAACCAGGAATAGCCAAGGAACATCACAATCATCACTTATAAGAAGTGACACCAATGGCGATTTGTCCAAGACAGACCTATCATTCAAAGTACAGTACGATATATGATAGTGAGATCCATTTCTCTTTTGGGTACAAACAGACTGTACATACCATGTACAGGGCATCATGTAGAGTGTGAAAGAAAAATGGAAAATACTGTGGAAAATTTGGCCAAATTGTGGAGAAAATCATGCCCAAGAAAGCTAAATAGTGTGCTAATTTTGAGGGATTTAATTTTCTTCTTTTTCCCAGTATTTCTTTAACATTGAGGTTAAATCCAGTGCTTCTTGAATGCCCCACTTTTGCTTTCTTGTTTAACTGGATTAAACAAGAAAAACTTTCTCAATGAAAGCCATGTTATTTTTCTACTAAAAAGTACGGATCCAGCAACGCATTGTACAATATTTGCAAAGATTGATTAAATCAAGTTATTTTTATTTTTATGTTTTTTGAGCAATGCCATAGCCTAGCATTGCCCAGGGGTTTCAATAAAGTTTGAAGAGGGCAGCCAGTTTGAGAAGAGTAGGCGACGGTATTGACAAGGGGCTGCAAGGCCCCTTTTGCTAGGGGGCATGCCCCCCCACAATAAAAAAAAATTAATGTGAAATCTGGAAGCTCTTAAACACTATTTCCAGCGTTTTGGGCATCAAATAGAGTATAAATATAAGTACGACTTCTTAGCACCAACAATGTTTTTTTTTTTATTTTTTACAATCATACTGATATGTGTGATAAGTTGAAAACAACCTTTTGGATACATTTCCTGGAATTTAAAGGCTACAGTCAATGAAAACAATGAAGTTGAACAAAATCGTCCTAAATAGCATCAAAATGACAAGATACTATTGATATGTAGAATAGTGCAACTATATCAAAAAATAGATGAGACGCGTTACAACTGACTCAGATTACGAGGTGCCCAACTTGACGAGTCCAGCTGTAACAGCGATACCAAATCATGCCGAATGCGCAATGAGGCGTGACCTTAATCTTGAAAATGAGCTAAAAAGTACATCCAAGTCCATCAAAATAAATTTTAATTTTGTTTGAAAGGATCGTTCTTTAATTACTTCAATTTAGGCAGAAAGTAACCAATGTCTCTGATGGAAGTAGCCGACCCTCTCTGTCAGCCGTCAGTGCTTATTGAAACCCCTGAGTGCCTACATGTCATAAACATTCAAGTTCAATTATTAGTTCCTGACATTGCATTTTGCAAATGTAACTCCTTCCTCTTATGATCACGAGATGGTCATACTTGCCAAGATTTTTCGCTTTTTTTTCTACGGTATTAAAGTCCAAGTCCAAATGCAGAACCGATAAATCAAGGCCATTTTTGCTGATAACAATTAAGACATACCCTCAAAATCCAAAGAATCAATGCAATTGAATTACTGAAGCAAAAATACTGTTTTGCATGTCTTACAGGTAAAACTAACCTTTGAGAAATGAAGCAACCTTGAAGAACACTCAATGAAAATGACACACATTGATGCCGAGCCTGGGACATGGTGGTAACCCAACTCTCCTCCTGAGATCTCTATTAAATTAAAAAAACAAGACATTGATAGGAAACTTCAAAATAACTAATAATTTTTTGACAATGAATTAGTTACTTTCTTGACTTTTCGAAGAATGGATGTTATGACTTTCACTCTGTAATTGTTGTACTAGAGGCATGGTAAATTTTGATAAGCATCACAAAATGTTCCAAAAGTGCTATAACCCCCAAAATTTTTGGGGGGACAGAATAAATCTTTATAACGCACCGAGCAAAGATTACGCAAAATTTTTTTCATCTGTTGAAACTCTCAATTTTTTGTGAATTTTCAAAGTAAACTGAACAGATGCACAGCAACATGGAATCTATTTGTCGTATATAATAAAGAATTAAAATAATTAAAATATACAGAAAAAGAGCCTTTTTATTTCAAATTTTGCCACTTCAACAGACATGAAAATAGCACTTTGACGTAACCTATCGTCTCAGCAAAATGAAGCAAACTGATTGGTTGCTACGCTTAGCAAAGGATTGTGATTGGTTCAAAGAATCACAAACTGTCAAACTTGAATCGAGCACTGCCATCATCTATGTGTCTGTCCTCCAATATATTATAAGTGAGAACCAATCAGGATGCAAGCATAACTGAGTTTATCATAATTAAAGTTTATTCACACATACACCTAGAAATAAATTATAGATATAGTGTAACTGCATACCACAAATAGCATAGCTAATCTAGGTGGTGCAGAGTTAAGATATAATTATACAACATAAAATATTAAATAATTGATATTAAATATGGGAAAAACATGTACATATCTGTTACGAACATATAAGGAATAATTTATCAGCAAGATTATAGAGGTCAACATAAACTCCCTCATGCACTAAAAACTGCAACAATTAAGTCTGAAGGTGTTTTTTGGTGGTTTTGATTTTAACAACTAAGGGATTTTGTTCCAGATTCTAGCTGCAAAACTTGAGAAGGATTGGTTCTGCTGTTATGTCCGTGAATGCATAACATGAAACTTACCAGCAGCCGCAGCTCTAGTGTTCATATAAGAATGAATCAAAGCTATCCTAGGGAATAGCTTTGTTTTGTTTCACAACTCAAAGAAACACATTTTAAACAAAGGAAATGTTCATTTTACAAAATGTTGTTCTAAAGACCCCATACATTCAGAGCAAAATTAATGGTGAGTAAAGAAATAATTGTGAAACACCTTTAAAGCTTTTTTTTGTCTGTGGTTGTGATATATGTTTGCAAAGAGCTGGAAAAATTAATTAAGATGCACAAAAGTTTTTATGCACAGGTGCAAGTTATGCATAGGTAATTATTAAAAATATATGGATATAAAAGCATCATGAAACTGGTCAGCCTATATGGCTAGCTTAGTATGATTCAGTGTTGTCAAAAGGCTTGAGAGTAGCAGGAGAAATGAAAAAAGTAACAGGTGAGACTTTCAAATTTTCATGCAGTTAAATGCAATTTAACGGAGTTAACAACAAAGAGTGCTTTTGGATTGTAGCATACCGTAACGTGGCATACGTACAGGAGGCGTTCCCTCTGACAACTGTTTCACAGTGTAGCAGCTCATCGCCCAGGCATTTCTCCTCCCACCCCCTTCCCCTCACTCTTTCCACTGTTTCTATAGTGTGATGGGTGCCTGTTCCTCTTGCTGCATGGGGGCTCATGGCTGGGTTCCCAGGATTTGCCAGCCATGGGAGCAGTCTTCATCTAGGACCTGGCTGCCAATAGTGGAAGCTCCTGGATGCTTCAGGCACCCAACCTCCATTTTAGCGATGCAGTTGTTAAATTTTTCTGTCTGTAAAATTGAGCTACAAAAGTTCAGAGACGCCAGCACATATATCAGAGTAGAGGGTGAAATGTGCCAGCTGTGGCCTGCTTATTTTGATAACCTTGATAAACAACATCGTCGCCCTAACTGAGACTGTGGAGGTTGGGTGCCCGAGACATTCTGGAGCTACCACTATCGGCAACCAACCATTGATGGCTGGCAAAACCTGACAACCCAGCCATGAGCCCCCACGCCCTAGAGAAGATAGGCACCCGTCACACTGATACACAGTGGAAAGCAAAGGGTAGGAAAGGGAGGAAACAGAAACCGCTTAACGCTCCACACACAATGCTCCTACTTCCCGCCCCACTGGTGAATAAGCCCTACAGCCCAGAGCACGAGGAATTCCAAGAATGCGCAAGCACACTATCCCACTGACCAATTGACTGCAGACGCTCCTGGTGAGTAAGCCCTACAGTCCAGAGCATGAGGAATTCCAAGCATGCGCAAGCATACTACCCCACTGACCAATAATTATTGACTGCAGATGCTCCTAGTTGTTTACCTGCAGGTTAAACTTAGTTTAACCTCATTGACAACATGTACTATACAACATAAAACTATGGGGATTACTGATCAGCAGCAAAGTGCTTCTTCAAAGAATCTGCAAGGCCACCACCTTGCAAAATGACCAAACCTACTTTTACTGCTGCATAGCTTGTTCTCCCATTACTTACCTTGGGGTAATTCTTCTCTTCATTCATAGTTTCATCATAACTGCGAGCCAAATATTTGAGAATCTTTGTCTGGTACAAGGTAGGGGTGTCTTTTGGAGATGATAAACAATTTTTGCCTTCAGCAGGTTGACTGCCAGACTCTGCAGATAGCAGCCGATCACAAAAAGTGTCATCAATAGCCATTTGTGAAGTCTCCTCTGCAATTGTTAAAGTTGTATTTGACTTCTTCACACTCTCCTGGTTTTGAAATTGCAACAATCTCTCCATTATAACCTGACTTATAAGGTTGCAAATACTTCCTGGAAATCAACAAAAAGTAAATCATGAACTTACTTAAAGCTGCAATATTGAGAGCCGAAGGGAAGAAATTACCCAATAAAATTTTGCCTACAGCATTTAGTCACAGGTTTGTAACTACACAATTTGAAAGCCCCCAAACAAGCCAAGCATTTGTCCTCTGGACAAAACTGCAAATAATTATATATATAAAGCATTGTTCTTTCCAAAGTTTCCTTCACAAAACACACCATCCGGTATTTCCCAACTGCCTTCAAGCCTTTGATTCTCATGCTGTAATGCTTTAGGAACTTCTGGATTAATATCCTTTATTTGGCAACCAAAAAGACAAAGAAAAACCATTTGCACTTTTAGACTCTGACTTCCTATTCATGAAAGAATGAGTAGTAAATCCTGCCAACAGCTGGCGTGATAATGGTATAAAGCCATTTAATTACCACAAAAAGCTTCAATTGAACCCTACAACATTTGGCAGACAATACCATCAGTTTTCACCAATTTTTGGAGTTTGCTGAGGTTGGCTGGCTAATGACAAATGACAAAATGAGCAACAGTGATGTTCTGGGCAAAGTTATGCAGAATGGGACTGTGTCCTGGACTATAATGTAACATTTCTCTAGACCACCTGGAAGAAAAACAGGTAGAGAACTGCTTTGCACAACAGTTACTGTAGGATTGGTAGGCCAATGACAAAACCAGAAATGGAGGAGAGCAGAAATGGTGGAAATGGCAGCAACTAGCACAAAACCGTTATTAAACTAAGAAACAGCCTGCCTCCCAGAAATTGCAACTGAGTTTATCCAATGCCAGGAATTGTAAGATCTCATTGTTATCATTAAGATCACAAGACCAGGGAGCTTTAAACTAAGTGAAAACCATCATCAGCATGACAAGACAAGTGAGAAGA
>BLAZ01000038.1:542516-544596 GCA_014633955.1 Acropora tenuis | reverse complement strand
CACTGATTGACAGCCAGTTGTCAGATATTGAATAGAGGGCGTAGAAGAGTTTTAATTCACAGTTACAGATGTCATCCGCACATTATAGGATCGACGCTGTACCGGGAGTTAACTGCCTATAGTGTTCTCCCAGCAAAACGATAAAAAATGAGTTTGTGTAAGCCAGGAAGTGGGTGTTGCGCGTTATCTCGCAGCCAAAATAGTTTAGGTCGAAAAATTCGCCACCAAGCTAATATTCATAGGTAATTCCCAGCCAATTTTTTTCTAAGATGCCGTACGTCCCAGCCAGCATCACGATGCCTGAGGAACGGCTTTTTTGAATATCGGCTCCACTGAGCACTCTTGACGAGGTGAGACACAAAGGTTAAGGACTACAATCTCGCACAATAACGTGGCAAAACTAAGCAGTAAACTAAGTTACAGGAAATAATAACAGCTAAGAAACTAAAGGGGATGAGCGGTTCATCACCATGGTGGCGGTTTATCTTTTATTCTGATCATCTTCTAATACAGTATCTTCTTTTGGAGAACTTGATTGAACTCTCCGCGAAAAAATCTAAATGGGCAAACCAAAGGCAGGACAGAAGGCTACTTCGTCACCGAAATCGCCTACTGCAACTTCTGACGATGAATTTTGCGAAAACTCGGGGAAGATTGAAGCGAAGGTCGAAGCGAAGCTCAGCAAGTGGATCGATGAACGTCATCCCTCCATCATACAACTGAAGATACAAGAATTTATCGACCCTGCAGTCATCATATTCATTACTTCCCCTAAATTCTCTTTCCGAAAGCCTTAAATTTAATCTAGAGCAATGCAGGAATATTAAGTCTATACTTGCCGAACGAAATTCTTACAAGCCAGTTAGACGACTTGGAGCAATATATATCCGGATCTATGGCATAGCTGAGAGTAATGTGGAATCTACTGATACCCGTGAAGATACAGATATCCTGTCTTTGAATTTCGTTAAAGAAGAATTAAGCGTTGATCTCAAACCCAAAGACATAAGCCGCTCACATCGAGTTGGTAAGAGATCATCGAAGCCCAGGCCTATCATTATTCGACTTTCTAGGCACAATACGAAAGTTGAAATCCTCGGTAAGAGAAAGATACTTAAACAGAAGAAGAGGCCATATAATGTGCAAGAAGACTTAACGCAGTCCCGTCGGGATATTCTCAAGTATTTAAGTACAGATATCCCTCCGAACATTGTTGACAAGGTATGGCGTTAACTCCTTGCGCCCCACACAACACACTTCGACTATTGAGCGCTTTACTACAATGGCTAAGTGTTGTGAAATCGTTCGAAAATACTCTCACTAAATGTCGTGAAATCGTTCGAGAATATTCTCCCTCGCGAGCTGATCTGAGTTATGGAACTTCGGTTAAGTACTGACTCTGACTACTGTCACTTTAGTTTACTCTAGGTATTAATATTTCAAATCTTGTTCTCCATTGGATTTGGTTATAGTTATCTCCATTGGATTTGGTTATAGTTATCTTTCCGCCCTTCGAATACTGATATTTCAAATCTTGTTCAATCTACTTTTATTTTTTTTATTTTTATTATAATTATGTAGTCATATTCTTTATTGGCAGTTATAGTTACGTGTTATTGTAATTCTATGCCTAGTACCTTTCCATGCACCGTTTGCAAATTTAATGTCCACAATAACCACAGAGCAATTTTCTGCGATAGCTGTCATAATCGGACACATCTAAAATGTACTCCTTCTACTAAACTTGAATACAATGTCTAAATCGAATGATGACTGGTTCTGCTCAACGTGTCTTGCTAGTATCTTTCTATTCAATCATTTTGACAATGACATTGATTTTCTCTTTGCATTGTTTGATTTCAATTCTCTGGGTGATTTTGATACTGATTTACTTAAACAGAAGAATTGTAACCCATTTTTTGATGACCTTGAGACGTCTCACTTATTATTGAATTCTAATCTTGATCCTGACATTAACTTTTTCTCGGCAAATTCAGAAATACTTTCAAAATGTCTCTATCTAACTTCTACAAAATTTAATAAGATGCCTTCACTCTCCTCTGATACATTCTCCTCACTT
>BLAZ01000038.1:497516-502516 GCA_014633955.1 Acropora tenuis | reverse complement strand
CTTCATTTTGGCCTTTCCAAGGTGGCCATCATGGATTTTATCCAACACTTGTGTTTGGTGTTTCGGTGGGATAAGCACCCCCGTGAACCCCACATCAGGCAACCATCTTGTATGGTTAGCTCGTCCTTCGTCTTGTAGAATGGTTCCAGCTCTTTCTCGTAGACCGCTGGCCAGCCTTGCTTAGTGTGTTGCATCACATCGGATCTCTCTTGGTGGCTGGGCGAATCATATCTGCACTTACCGGCAGCACTTGTAACTGTGACACTTGAAAAATCTCTACTCTCTCCTTGGCGCATGCTTCTTCTAAAGGGAGGCGTGATAATCCATCTGCGTTTCCATGCTGAGTAGTGTTCTTGAACTCATTACTGTAATCGAACCCGGCTAGAAACAACACATAACGTTGTAAGGGAGCGACTGTCATTGCTAATACTCCTTTTCTCGGGTTGAAGATTGAGGTCAGAGGTTCATGATCTGTCACGAATGTGAAGTGACGGCCAAAGAGGTAAAGGTGAAATTTCTTTACCCCCACACCAACGCTAGGCTTCCTTATCGATCTGTGAGTAATTCCTTTCTGCTTTGCCCAGGGTGCGTGTATTTGGAACCATTTCCTCGTATTGAACAGGTAGTGTAGATACCGCAGAAGCGGTTTCCAGTTCCATCTTTATGCTTTGATGTTACCTTTAATGTCACCTAGATAATGTCACCAACTGCCTGGTTAACATCAATTTCTCGATTTTGCTAAGAACTTAGCTCAAAATTGATAATTCTGCTATTTAGTTGAGATTTCGTTTTGTACTAAATATGGTGACTCGTGACCTTTCTTTTTTGGTCTGAATACCTCAAGATTTTTTAAGCAAAGCGATTTCTGCCCTCTCAACTTCAATTCGATCTTTGACAGTTACCAAACTTACACAAAGAATATGTTCATTCGTCAGCTGATCCAGGTCAAAATTCTCAGGACGGTACGAAAACTGGATCCGGTATTGTGTCAATGAACATTTAAAGAATAATGCGAGAGGACTGGGATGAACTTGTATGTGAATGAAAACTCTAAGGTACTAACGTGTAAAGCACTTTGCTGCAACAAACTGTATGCCTGGTTGTCCAGTTCCACTAATCAAAACTGCTCGCCAAACAGTTCCAAATGATCCCGCGCCAATGACTTCTTCAAGAGTTATACGTTTACGTGATATCTCCCATTTATCCACGTCAGCATTTAACGCCTCCATCTCTTCTTCCTCTTCAAAAGCTGTTGGTCTTAAACATAGAAATACAGAGAATTATTTAAAAATTAAGCGGCCATTTAAAGATAAGTACTTATAGCCTCCAAACTGGCGTTTGTGACGCAAATTATGGCTTAATTCATTTTAATTTTGCTAAAAATGGGATTGGTCGGAACAATTATATTGAACAATTGGAAACAGAAAGGGATGTTATTGAGTCATTTATGACACACAGTGATAGCAGAAAGTCAGTCAACAGTGCAATGTAAGCAGTGCTCTTATACAGAATAGTTCCTTATGGGGCCAGTCATGATCATAACCCGCGACCAAGGGTCCCTTAGAGTTCACCTCCTCGCTCTGGAAACACAGAATCTTTGCTAAACCCTAGTAACGTACGTTTTTGGAACAATGAATACGGGTTCTGGTGCCCAACCTATCGACGTTTTTTTTCCATACTTCCTGAATCCTGTCCTGAATCCTGTTCCCAATCCAATCCTGGAGAGGTCTCTTGTTCCACATCGTTCCAATTTCTCATTTAAGCTCATGATATTCTTCAACTTCTTCATTCTACTTTTCTATTGACTCCAGGTATAGTGTCATCGAAAATTTGTTCTTATTACTATTATTATTATCATAGTATTTTTGTTAAATTCAATGAAAGGTGACAGATAATCATATAATGTCGTTCTTTTCTTATTTATGAATTTTGACTTACCTTTCTCTGCCTGCTCGTCCTTCATAACAGAATAGAACAGAAAAAAAAGGAGAGAAAATTAATTGTTAATCATTGTAACTAAAATTAACCGTTATTTCAAAACTAAGTTGAGTACAAATTTGGCCCATTCCATGTCCAACCAATGTGGCCCGCTGAAAAAAATTTTCAGTGATCTTTTCATTTTTTCATTAGGGAGAGGTCAAAATCTTAATCTTAGGATTCAAAATCGCACGAAGTCATACATATCACAAGATTTTTTTACAGGGTTGTACTGCTAACACTCATTTTGAAATCACATCAAATCATTGCCGATGTTCATCTATTTATTCTTTTTTTTGGTTTTCATGCGGCACTCGCAATTCATCCTTGTTGATTTTGTTGTGTTGATTTTGATGGACCAAGGAAGGATGAAAAAATAGTCTCCACAGTCAAAAGACAATAACCTGATTTCGACTTTCAAAATGGGTATTGTGAGCAAAATAAAGCTGTGCGGTTATAAATAATCAAGAATGCAAATGCTTTTATTGAGGATTGTATATGTACCAGCTATTCGTCTTTTGTAAAGGTACAAGACGATGAATGCTAATACTGTTACAGCAAGCAAAGGGCCAACAATGAAGTACCACTGAACAGTTTTCTTACTAACAGCTGGAAAACAAAAAGGCATTTAGTTACTACGGGTTTTTGCAATACAGTGTAAAAATGACAAAATAAACTCCTTACCGCTGTCTTCTCATTGTTGGGATCAATTGTTCAGTTAGCTAGTCGAAGGAAGCTGGATTTACCGTGTTCTATTGGGAGAGAACGTCTTTCTTTTTCGGCTTGGTTGATAACGTTCCAAACTCCAAAAAAATGCTTAAAATGGTTGAAAACGCTGATAAACAAGAGCGTTCATTTTCACAAGCATAATTTCACTTGCTGAGAAATCTGGTAATGAAAATTCTCAGGACTGCCTGATGAATCAAGAAAAATCTGAAAATTCAACTACACAAGGTATTTCATATAAACCAGGAAGAGGCCTTCATTAGAAGGGTTGGCACTCAAAGAATGTACCTAAGGACTTACTGCGCGCCCCGAACCCTACACCTACAATGCAAACATGGCGAGGAGCCCATATCTAGGGTTATTCATGTTCCCTTTTCGCAAAATAAAGTCGCACATAAACAAGAAAAGCAAATGACCATACTTACAAGCTATTTGGGGTCATAGTTTCCATGGAAGCGACACAATAAAACAAAGAAAAAACGGAAATAGATTGTTATTGTTAGAAAGCTGTTCTGATGTGTTCCTTTTTCTTTGCCATCTAGTTAGGTTAAGCATGTCACAAGATTTCTGTGTAGCTTATAAATAAATTGACTGTAAAAGCATTTTCCTTGAACTCCATGAGTCATCCACGCGCAATAAGAACAATATGCCACCCTCAGCAGTTTAAGCTACCAATAACCTTTTTCGAGGAAATTGATCATCAAAATAACTAACTTATGCGGTTAACTAGTGTTCTACTAGTGTTGATTATCCGATCTACTTTAAGGTTGTTCTACTATATTTTGTTGAAATGATTTGTTGAATTCCGCCCTAATTTCTGCACTTCGAGTCATCGTTAGTTAGTGGAAAGAGTTTTCACATCTCCTCATCCCGGCAAAGTGGTAATATTCTGATTCTGTCTCGGTCCGTGGTTGCGAAGCTCCTCAGTAAAGCAAATGGTTAAAGAAAGCTGCTACCGTAGTCCACAGTCGCTCAAGATATATGAGGTTCGACGTTCTTCCTCACAGTTGTCTGGGTATAATTCAGTTTCTTTCTAAAACTTGGCGACTCCCTTAAGGTTAATTCTTGCCTTAAAAACCCACGTCATTTCACACGAACCAAATAGAGATGCCTCCTTGATTAGGAGGGCTGGCACTCAAAGAGAAAAGCCGAAGATTTATTGTGCACTCCAAACAGTTCACCATTAATGCGAACCCGGCGACGATGGTTGTTCATGTTCCCTTTTATTACAATAAACTCACACATATGCAAGAGAACCAAGTGATGCATACTTACGATCTAATTGAGGCCAAAATTTCCATGGAAAAGAGAGAATAAATAAAAAAAGAAAGATGGAAGTAGTCAAATTTTAAGTTTTGAATATATCTATCTATCTATCTATCTATCTGTCTATTTATATGTATATGTATAACTATGTATGTGTATTGTTGGTTATGTTTATTTCATATCCAGCGCGCCATCGTAGAATAATTGTTAAATGTACTTATACACACATCTATATATATATATACATATGTGCATATACACATGTATATGTATATGTATATGCATATGTATATGTATATGTATATGTATAATGCTAATGCATGACTATCATGTATTAGCATATCATGTAGCAGAACTGCGGATTGAAATGTAACTGACTATCGCAATTATTCAGGCCTGAACATGGATCAGAACCCTGACTTCTGCGATGCTTGCGCAATGCTCAACCAGTCGAATAGTCAGGCTAACTCGGTGATGGTCGTTTTGTGGGTCAATTATAAGTCCGTGGATGCGTAGATGGTATCCACAGGCGTGCAATTATTGCTCATCAAATGAAGTGAACGCTCTACGAAATACGTTCTACCTAGAATACAAGCATATATATATATATATATATATATATATATATATATGTATATCTATATATATATATATACTTTTATATATATATATATATACATATATATATATATAGCAAATATACATATATATATAGCACATATGCATATATATATAGATACATATATATTAGATTATATGGCCTCTATATATAAATATATATATAGAGAGAGAGGCCATATAATCTAATATATAAGCATATATATATGTATATATATATATATATATATATATGTGTATACTTGTATTCTTCGTTGATCATTATATATCTATAGATATCGAGAACGAATAATATATATATATATATATATATATATATATATATACATATATATATAAATATATTATATGTCTGTATATATATCGATAAAGAAATTTACGACAGGATATAATACCTGATCATTTTCTAAATA